>SKCR01052404.1:0-21174 GCA_019454045.1 Zanthoxylum bungeanum | reverse complement strand
TAATCCAATTATTTAATCAACTATAATTTTAATTCAATTATATTGATTACTATAATCCAATTATAAAATCAACTATATATCGAATGAATTTGTATATAGTCCAACTATATATTTTTATAACAACATAAAAATATTAGTCCAACTAATACTTTGATTAATATGACGAGTAAAATATAGATGAGCGCGTTTAGCGAGTATTCGAACGAATGTTGCAAATTCAATACTTGCCTCCCACTATTTTTCGTCGAGCCTCTAACCCTCTGTCGAGTACTCGGGAAACCGTGTTTCCTAGTGGGCTAGGATCCCGTTAAATGTCACACAATCTTGACTTTGGCCAACAAATTGTATGATAATTAACTAGGTAGATCTCGAAGATCAATTGGATCCCATCCAACTCCTAGATCCAGTAGGTGGACATCCAGGTCCCAAACATATATCTTATATATGCCTATATATCGAATATATACCCTAACCTTTTTCCTCTGAATCAACTAGGCCTTGGCTTTGGCACAACAAACCTAGTGATCCCAGTCAAGCGCGGACCCATTGACATGGAAGCTTCGTAATCAATGTCAATGGACAAGAAGTGGTCTTGACTTTGGCCAACAAACCACAACTTGGACACGACACCGATATGGAACAAAGCCTCGTGATTAAAACACATCTTCGACGGACAAGGGCTTGACTTTGGCCAACAACCCCTGCCAATCTCGGATCTTGAGGAAGAATCACTCAATGGAAGGAAAATAAACGCTTGATATTCAACGAGGGTTTTTCGCGTGCAAATTGGTTACCAATTTAATTATTTGTTAAGGTCTCATCATCATACACCCTTAAACATGCATTCTAAATACATAATAAAGCGAGTATGAAAATAAATAATAATGATATGCGGATGGATACTTAACACATTGATCCTAGATCAAATCTCTCCCTTTCTCACTCAAGCTAGCACTAGTATTACTTCTACCCGTTACACTACACTTCTAAAGAAACCTCATTTACATGGAGGGGAATAGGTGAGAGAGAGAATACAAAGAGAATGAAGGTGATAAGGCTGGACACGCAGGTCCAATTTAATAAATCGAATTTATTACAACAATTTCTAAAATTGCCCCCCACCCGACTAATATCCATCCGATATACATATTCATACAAACAACCACGTATTCACACACATAAGCATGCTATCAATCAATCTAATCAAATTAATTAATCTGATAATTAAGTGATCATCTAATGTTCAAACAACGATTTTATTTTGTTCGAGTCAAACTCGTTTTTGCGAATAAGTACTTAAAGTACGAATTCATGAATTAAATTAAACTACATAATTAAATCTAATTTAACATGTATTAATACTAATTCACAATTCAATTCCAAATTAAATATTACACTTTTATTTAATAAACCTTTTACGATTTAAATTCCAAATTTAATCGTAACGCGTCTCAAAGACCGATTAACGTCCAACATCAATTCAATTAAAGTCCAATGGGCTTTTAATTGATTTCTTAAGGCGTGGACTTTTGGTCAACTCGGGTCAAACCGATAACCAAAGTCCAATCCGGGATTTACCCCATAAGCCCATAAATCAATCTTGGCCCATTAGGCCCAATTGAACTTTAAAGGTTCATTAGTCGCATTTGGGCTTTATGGTTAAGGTTTTGGGCCCAATTGGATCCAATCCATTTGGCCTAAACCCAACTTGATAAAATCAAGCCCAATAGGCCCAAATACAGCATTAGAAGCCCAAATCCAATTTAAGCCTAAATAATTAAATTTCATGAATCAATTCCGCAATTTAATTACCTAAAGTGCATTATATGATTAATCAACTAAATCAACATTTCCAAAACACCATATTAGTCCAATTATCATGCTCATTATCATTATCATATGTCAAACACATAAATGAAAAAATCAAACCCATTACATGCTTAAAGGACTCGGCCAAGGGAGGGATTTCACATCCGATTTGGTTTCAATCCAATCAAACCCACAATCGACATTAAATCAACATCCTAAATGATTCCATACACATCCAATGTTCATAAAATCAAAAATCCAAGACATTAGGGCATTATACCATTCGGCCAAGTGAAGCAAATTGGGGATTTTTGTTCAATTCAAAATTCAATCAATGACTTCAAATTAAATTAACATCATCCAACATCATTACAACTCATCCAATGAACCAAAATTAAAAAATTCCAAATTTCCAAAATGACTATCACATTCGGCCAAGAAGATATAATTTTTGGGGAAAATTGTTCTAAACATTTTTCTTGAAATTGATCAAATCAATCTTCAATATTACATATACTAAGCATGCTCAATCATCCAATTTAATCAAATCATGCTCAAATACAAAATACCCAATTTTAAGCCCTACATTTTTCATGCTTGAACCTAAGCTCTTGATGCCATTGTTGGTTATAATCTAGGTCCCAAGATCAAACAAGACATGAAACACATGTGTGAATACATCAACGGAGGTAGCGGAATACTCACATCGATCAGTTGAGTAGATTTGAAGACGAACAAAGCCATGAAACTCACTGCCAAGGACGCCTAAATGATGCAGTCCACTGCCTTCAAAAACAGAAAATTGAGTTGAGAAATGGAGCTCCAAGCTTCGTCAAACGGATCCCGGCTCATGGGTGAACCTCCCTACCACCTTCGCAAGACTCGTAAGTGTGCTAGCACTTGATTTCTCACCATGAAAAATCACTCTTGCTTCCCTTTTATTCACGCCATTTTGCTTCAAAAACAGTGAGCATTTTTCAGTTTGGGCGTGAGGAGAAGAGAGAAAATGAGAGAGATGAAAGATGTGTTAAGTTGTAAATTAAATGCATTTCAAATATATCTTATATACTTGTGTGAAATTCACTTTAATTTCACTTGCATTTGCCTTTAATTTGAATTTCAAAAGTCAAAAAAGGCAAACACTATGCACATCAATTACACATCTTATCCATCACTATTCATATCACCTTATTAAAGTGACATGTTGTCAAGTCACATCACTCTAAGTGACAAGTGATTTGACGCTTGATGCGACTGATTGATTTGACGCTTGATGCGACTTGCGATGCCGCACTCGAATTCGAAATACGAATGCGCTCGCAATCACACTCGGGCTCGGGTTCGCTAATTCTGAATTAACGATTTTTCCGTCGCGTCGTAATTAAATGATTACGCCTAGCGAATTCACTATTCACGTCGCTAACGAATTAATTCTAAATTAATTCGTTCGCCCGAATTAAAATCTAATTTTAATTCCGCGTCGAAATCTAATTTCGTTTAATATATCGAATATATTAATTTACCGATTAATTCCAAATTAATCTTTATCTCTCTCTTGACGATATTTTATCCTAGATAAAATATCTCCGTTATTAATCCTAGATAATTTTCTCTCTCTTCTATAATCCCAGATTATTCAAGAGTGCGAGTTGTCGTCATCGGTGGATTATCGGGAAGCGACCCATGAGATCCCCGGATAAGTTGGCAGTAAATACGGTCGTCGGAGTATCCGAATCACGTACGTACCATGTACTACGTTCTACCGATTTACGAGACAAGGTCGACTCCTAGCAAAGCACCAAGTCTACCCAATTCTCCGGAAATATCCATTTAAGAATATTAAGATCTGTATCAAGCGTAGTATACTAATGTATTGTGTGTATCGGCCCAGTTTCGGATAGTCACGTGCTATGGCTGGGGCTGGATAAGTGTCTACCCCGTCCGAAGCACATATCGGATGTCTGGTAACATAGTCTCTATAATCGGATATTCATGACCTGGTCACAATATCCCGATTGGTTGCGCAACACTCAAGAGCACTAGTACCGTATCCTGCGTGACATCATCTCCAATATGACTGAAGTGATACTTCCATCTTGACATCACACCCAATACACTACGACTCTCTGATAAACCCAGAAGTGGTGTACGCAGAACCGGTTATAGCTCTGTACCACCAAGACCAAAGTCTACCGATTATCGCAAGTATTAGCGATGCAAGTCTCAGGTTAAGACTATACACACCTACCTTGATTTCGGCCTCCCATAGACACATAGTCATAATACCAATGGGATTCCGAAGGGTCTATCCAGAGCGAAGCTGTTTCCCGTACCATCGGTGAAACACGACCTCCTATCGCACTTGCATAAGTATCCAATACTTATATATATGAGAACTATGTCGTTGTGCCCTCACAACGCACACAAGTGCAATACTAGCCTATTCCGCATTATCGATTTCCAGTCTCGATAATACCGGCTAGGGATATTTAATGATTAATCCTTCGGGGACTGATACTGTCTCATATCATTCTCAGTCCAGGAACTAATCATAGGGACCACTCTTCATTTATATATCTATGGTGATCTAATCACAAATGATGAGAGTGCAATTTCCTTGTCACATAGTTAATTTGCTACAACAACACAATGATCTGTGCAAATAGTGACGCTATGGGTCATTTTGTCCAACACATCGACAAGTGGCAGATTGGCTTCACGAGATCGTGACATGTGTCACGCTTACGTCGACGGCTGAATTATTAGTGTCGGCAGCATGTGATGGCGACACGTGTCCCGACGCATGTTAGCATGGTTCACTGAGATGTTGACACGTGGCAGGTACATTTTAGCATCGATGATGATTATCGGCAGCATGTGATGGTGACACGTGGCACGACACACGTTATCATGATTGGTTCTGATGTTGACACGTGGCAGGCGCACGTTAGCAGATTCGGCGCACGTTAGCATCCAGTGTATTTTAGCAAAATCCATCTGATTGGTCCACGTGTCCTGACGCACGTTAGGCGTCGTGACGCGGGCTGCGCGTTGCAACGCGCAAAATGATGATTTTGCCCTTTGCTGTCATTTTTCACTGTTTTGGCCCCAAATCACCTCTAATATGTCCTGAAACTTTATTTATCTATAAAATAACACAAAACACATCAAAATATTCACAAAAATCAAGAAACTATACAAAATATTAGGTCAAATGAGTGGAAAATAGTGATACATTTACCACTCATCACACCCCCAAACCTAATATTTTGCTAGTCCTCGAGCAAAACACAAAATAAAATAACATAAAAATAAAATTAAGCTAAGGCACTTTCGTAGGGATCACGGTTGCATTTAGCGTATGCAACAAGCCTTTAAACCCCTATGTGTCCCGAGTAGACGAGTTGTAGTCTCGTGAGGGTTTACAGTAATGATACCTACAAACATTTTACAAAAGTAAAAAGATAGTAAAACTGATGCACACAAAAGCAAAAAGACAAGAGAAAAGAGAATAAAGAAGTTAGTGATTAAGCAGGTGAAACTTCTACTCCAAGTTACTAGTTGTTTTCTTTCTTTCTAAATTACTGAATAAGTAAATTCTCCGATTATATTTACCATTCTCCATATACACTGTTAAGAAAATATTAATCAACTCATTTTGCCCACAATAGTTACAAGTGCAGTTGAGAAGAAAGTAATATTTTTGTCCTAAACTTTTATCAGAATTCACAATTTTTTGTAGCAATGGAATAATTTTTATGATTTTTTCTTTCTTTATGATTTTTTTTATTTATATACAATATCTTCTGTCTATGTAGCGAGCTTTGGGTCAGTGACTCCCAAGCCAATTGGCTTTAGGGCACTAGGTGTTAAGACACCCCTACAGATTTAATTACTCAGACTTTATATATTATATATATATATATATATATATATATATATATATATATTTGCAACATCATTGATCCATGTAGCGAGCTTTGGGTTAGTGACTCCCAAACCAGTTGGCTTTAGGGCACTAGGTGTTAAAACACACTTACAGACTTAATAACTCGGATCTCAGACTTTTTTTTATCCCATCGCTTTTCATAGATGCTTCCTCCAATTAAACAAGAGCACTGAATATTACAAACTTTTTAATTACAGCTCATGTTCGTATGGTACCATGTATATTGATAATACCTGTCAATTGAGCATATAAAGATTCATTTTTAGTCAATTTTATGGAGAATTCACAAATTAAATAATTTAAAAAGAAATAAACAATAATTAACTTGTTCCGAAATAGGTTTGAGATACGTCTCAGGAGTAGAAACTCCATACACAGCTATCTCACACCAATTTCACCCGATTAATCAAGTTAAAAAAACAAAACACAAAATATTATTTTTGTAAAATTTTTCAATTTTTTTGGTATTTTTCGAAAAAGTTTGGACTACAAACAACATACAAATAACATACAAACAAGATACTAATCAACTATTCCCCACCCCCAAACCTAAATGAGAGATTGTCCTCAATGTCTTAAAAAGTAGAAGTTGAGTTCAGAAGATAGTACATGGTTAGCTGAAATTCTACATCTAGAAAGGAAATTAAAGGATGAGATCCAGATTTATTCGACGCTTCTTACCACGATTATCATCGGACCATTTTATCTTTGAAAGGATAGGGTCAATCTGTGGTTCGAAGGCTAAGATTTGGTCAATTAAATCCTGGGCAGTTCTGGCAGTGAAGAGGAGTTCTTTCAGAGGTTTTGACACGAACCCATTTCTCCGGGCATCCTCAAGAAATACACAAAGAAAATCATAAAATCCATCTGCGTTGAACAATCCAATTGGTTTCTGGTGTATGTTCAAGTTCGCCCAAGATAGCACTGTAAAAATCTCCTCCAACGTACCCAAACCACCTGGCAAAACAATAAAAGCATCAGCACGGTTAATCATTTCCACCAGTCGTTCAGAAATACCTGGCACGATCAGTTCTTCTCCGTTTGATGATCCTATAAGATCTGCCTCTGTTAAGGGTTTTGGGATGATTCCCAGAACTTGACTGCCTCCATCGTGTACGGCCTTTGAAACGATCCCCGTTAATCCAAGACTGCCTCCACCATATACTAGGTGCATATTCTTCTTAGCTATGACTCGTCCCAATTCTTGTGCTGCTGCTACATATTGTGGCTTATTACCAACACTAGTGCTCTATTTTATATATGTTTATTTTCTTAATTCTGGATGCCTTCAAAAGTGCAAAGATGAGTTGAATTTATAACACCTGAAAATGGGTGAGTAATAATAGCACTAGTATCTTCCAAAGGACGATTAGTAGCAAAACATTAAATCGTGAAAGGTCTAAAAGGGTCTGGATTCTGTCGGAGAAAATAAAAGAAAACAACAAAACAAATCACAATTATTAGGAAAAGACAAAGAGATATAATATTTACAATAATTTACAATTTGATTAACGTCTATGCATCAGGGACAAGCTTCCCATCCAATTTTCTTAAAAATTGGCAAACAAGGTCTTTTTGAGTCAGATTCCCAAGACTTAACTGTTGTCTTTCTCTTTGGAATTGTGTATATAACACGCGAATTTCGTGATACACATATCCACTGGGATGCGTCTCAAGAGTTTTAGATATGTCATCCAAAGACTCCTTACTCAAGCCATCCCTAATGAAATTAATCTTGTCTTCATGGTTATCAGACACCATTACTAAAGAACGACAACGAGTATCACAAAACATGCGAGCACATTTATAGCATACACCCATCTTTTAGCTCTTCTATTTTTAGCATAAGTGCTTCTTCCTAAACCAGACATATGTGAAATAAAAGAGTCAAATGACTCACATACCAATCGGACCCGTGCTTCAATAATCCAACGAATGTCAGTAGGAATACCTTTGATCATCAGTAGTCTTATCCGTTCCAAGCGAGCTTTGTAGACTTTCATCAGATATTTTTTAGGGAGAGAAGGAAATTGCTTGTGAAGATTTGCGAAAGCTTCTTCCATTCCGAAATGACTTAACCTGCAAAAATTAAACACACAAAAATAAAACACAATAGATCACAATATATACACAAATTGCATGGGTTGCCTCCCTGCGAGCGCTAAGTTTAACGTGGTCAGTTAGACGTGACTTCTCGAACGTTAGGCTGGATCTGAAAGTGTGACACTTTCTTTTTGTCGCTCAAATGATTCTCCCCAGTAGTGATTGACACGCTGACTGTTAACCTTGAATGTTTCATTGGTGTTGGGATCAAGTAACTCAACAGCTCCATATGGTAAAACTTGAGTGATCACAAATGGACCTGACCACCTTGATTTCAACTTTCCAGTGAAAGGTTTTAACCTTGAATTATAACAACACCTGCTGCCTTGGTTCCAATTGTCTGCGCACTATTTTTCGGTCATGCCATTTCTTGGTCTTTTCTTTGTATAATCTAGCATTCTCATAAGCTTGTAGACGAAACTCCTCTAATTTATTGAATTGGTGAAATCGTTTCTCTCCTGCAGCTTGTGGATTAAGATTCAACTTCTTCAGTGCCCAGTACGCCTTGTGTTCAAGCTCAACTGGCATATGGCATGCTTTCCCAAACACCATATGATATGGGGACATACTAATGGGTGTCTTGTAAGCTGTCCGATAGGCCCATAATACGTTATCCAGTTTTGTAGACCAGTCCCTCCTTGTTGATCCGACGGTTCTTTCCAAGATTCTTTTGATCTCCCTGTTTGAAACTTAAACCTGTCCATTTGACTGTGGGTGGTAAGCAGTGGCAACTTTATGAGTAACTCTGTATTTGGATAGGAGTGCATCAAAATATTTATTACAGAAATGTGTGCCACCATCACTGATAATAGCCCGAGGTGTTCTGAAGCGAGTGAAAATATTATTTTTTACGGAATTTGATCAACATTTTTGAATCGTTTGATGGCAGTGCGATTGCTTCAACCCATTTGGAGACGTAGTCTACAGCAACCAATATGTACAGGTTTCCGAACGATGGCACAAAGGGTCCCATAAAATCAATACCCCATACATCGAATATCTCCACTTTCAGAATATTTTGCAGAGGTCCTTCATTTCTCCTTGAAATATTTCATGTTCTCTGGCATCTGTCACATTGAAGAGAAAACAAGTAAGCATCTTTAAAAAGAGTGTGCAAGAACAAACCTGATTGTAGGACTTTGGCTGCAGTTTTGTTTCCGCTGAAGTGTCCGCTATATGGTGATGAATGACAATGTTGAAGAACATTGTTGACCTTCTCATGTGGAACACACCGTCTCAATAATTGATCAGCACAACATTTGAACAGGTACGGCTCATCCCAAACATAGTGCTTGACTTCTTTGAAGAACTTCTTTCGTTGCTGAGTTGTCCATTCCAATGGCCATTTTCCCGAGACTATGTAATTGACATAGTCAGCATACCAAAGAGCATCACGTTGTTTCATGGAAATTGGCTATTCATCTGGAAATTTTTTTTTGATTGTCAGTTCCTTGCCAGCTGTTTTTCCATTCTCGAGCCTCGACAAGTGATCTGCCACCTGGTTTTCTGTCTCTTTCCTGTCTCTGATCTCCACGTCAAATTCTTGCAGAAGAAGTATCCAACGGATCAATCTAGGTTTGGAATATTTCTTCATGATCAAGTATTTGAATGCTGAATGATCTGTGTAGACCACCACTTTGGGATCCAACAGATATGATCGAAATTTATCAAAAGTGAACACAAATATGAGCAACTCCTTTTCAGTGGTTGTGTAGTTGAGTTGAGCTTCATTCAAAGTTCTGCTGGAGTAGTGAATGTTGGGAAGCGACTGCGAGTGCGCAGCGAAAAATTAAAATTATGATGCCGCTATCTCTTTGCTTACGACCCATTTGTTTTGATTATTCTACAAGCCTTTGCATGTTACTATATATTCTAAGTATAAAAACTCACAAAACATGCAAAGAACATAAACCTAAACATGTTAACTATCATAAGAACTCTAATTAAAATAAAGAAAGAAAAAGACTTACTGGAACCGAAGACTCATCCAGTCCTCCCTCCAATCTACAAGCTTTTCTCGAATTCAGCAAGCTCATCCACTTTCCAAAGAGCCATCCAAGTGTGTGGCCTCCAAAGGTGCACACACTAAAGCCAAAACTCAATGGCAAGACTACGCCTTGAGTGCACACGTATTTTGCCCTTGGTGCTAGCCTAGGCAAATACCTTAAAACTTTTAACTTGAGATTCCTCTAGTCAATTAGAATTAAGGATCCTCACAATCAGCAGCTTACTCTTAAAATTTAGAGTTGCTCACTTATATAAACCCAATATATGAAAGGTTTTGGTGTAAAAATTTGTAAAGAATTCTTTGGGTTTATATAGGTTCTCCAAATACAACAAAATTAATTAAGAATCCGATGTGGGATAAATGCTAATTTAATCTTAGCCATTGGATTTTAATTTAGTGGTTTAATGAGATTATAAAACCCTAATAAGAGTTTGGGCCGAATTGGAATTCAAAACAAATAACAAATAAAAAAAATAAAAAAAAATGAAGCGCTATCTGCACCCTTTTTTATTTGTTTATTTTTTTATTTATTCCAATTCTCAAAGTGCCCCTATCGTCATTCACCAATCCCTAAGACACTATGGAACCTCATAAATAATATTTTCAATAATTAAACACATTGAACCATTTATGAACAATTCCTACAGCAATCATATATGCTGTTAAATTTGTACTGTGCACTGTTAACCATTGATTTCGACTTTGTTGTGTGTGAACTTTTGGGTTCCCCTCAAGTTGGACATGAAATGGATCATGATAATTTAATCGAACATAAATTATCATCCAATCAGATGGTCGTTTGATTTCAATGACCAAGGTTGACATCTAGCAATATGTCAAGGCCCTCAAATGAGAATGAAAAATATATATACCCATTTTGTATGCGATTTACATATGATACGGTCCATCGCCTCACTGTATCCCCACCTTTTGACCTAGGGTAAGGAAAATGTCTACCCATATGGTCAAATGTATGATGCTGATAGTGTCATGAATCGTGCTAACCCAAGAATCTGACATGATTCTTCCACTGCGGCCACAGTCTCAAGCACTGATCAACATATCAACCCGCAAACTGGAATACTACTCTTATAAGAAAATATTATCCGAGAGAGTGGTGATTCTCTGTTGTATCTTTACAAACTTCATGTGTTACAACAAATGACCCAATCAAACCCTTATAACCGGATCTTTTGAACAGGGGAAGGAGAATGTCAAAGTCATTTCATCCACATATAAGATTGTAAAGACCTCAAGTCTAAGGACTAGTCATACAATCGATACATGAAAGTTCTCACAGACACATGGGATAAACACTCCATGTGAAAACTTTCGGCGGTCAGTTCGATGGACACGAGCAACTCATGGATCCATGTGATACACCAAGCGGACGGATCTCCGCTAGTAGCTTATGAGATCGGCTAACCCACTTAAGGGCGGATCATATCATCATGCTAGTCTCCCCGCTTTGTGAACGCCCAGATTATTCACAAAACTAACGTTTGAGAGTAATGATTCTCATAAGGCGTGGAAGCCATCATCTTATTACTCCAAGTGCTTTATTACAGTGTTTGATGATTCATATAATTTATGTAAGACACGTATAATAAAGATTGCCATTTTATTAATTAATGAAAATATTGCAAATACATGTATATATAGCACATCCATAAGTTGGCTATAGGGCATATCCCTAACAATCTCCCACTTGCACTATAGCCAACTAGTATGAATCTGGACACCATACTCCCTGATGAGATGAAATCGCCTGAGTACATGCTTGGATTTCTGGTGGGACCTTGGTTCCTTTGATTGAGCAAAGGCGCATGTGTTGTCACAGTACATCGTGATGCCATTCTTTATCGCGGGAAGCACTTCCATCTCTGTGATGAACTTCTTTATCTATACTGCTTCTTTAGCTACCTCAGATGCTGTAATATACTCGGCTTCAGTGGTGGAGTCCGCTGTAGTTGACTGCTTTGAGCTTTTCCAACTGACAGCTCCGCCATTCAAAGTAAACAGATATCCTGTTTGTGATCTGATGTCATCCCTATCGGTCTGAAAGCTCACATCACAGTAATCAATGACTTTCATCTCAGAACAATCTCCATATGTCAATAATATATCCTTAGTTCTTCTCAGATACTTGAGGATTGTTTTGACAGCTGCCCAGTGTTGCTCACCAGTATTTTCCTGATACCTGCTCGTTATGCTAAAAGCATAAGAGACATCAGGTCTTGTCCATAGCATGGCGTACATGATCGATCATATTGCTGAAGCATAAGGGATCATACTCATACGCTCTCTATCTGAAGGAGTATGTGGACATTGCTCCTTAGATAATTTGATTCCATGACAAGTAGGTAAATTACCTCTTTTGGAATCTTCCATTTTGAATCTTTTCAAAACTTTATCTATGTATGTAGATTGAGAAAGTCCTAACAACCTCTTAGATCTATTACGGTAGATCTTAATGCCGAGGATATAGGCTGCTTCTCCCAAATCTTTCATGGAGAAATTCTGAGATAACCATTGCTTGGTGGCTTGCATCATGGGAATATCATTCCCGATGATTAATATGTCATCGACATATAATACAAGAAATACAACAGCACTCCCACTACTTTTCCTGTAAACACCAGACTCGTCTACATTTTTGATGAAGTCAAATTCTTTGATTGTCTAATCAAATCGTATATTCCAACTTCTGGAGGCTTGCTTTAGTCCATAAATGGATCGTTTAAGCTTGCATACTTTATTATGATCATCCTTAGATGCAAACCCCTTAGGTTGTGTCATATAGACTTCCTCTACGAGGTTCCCACTAAGGAAAACTATTTTGACATCCATATGTCAAATCTCATAATCAAAGTGTGCGGCTAGTGCCAGTAAAATTCGAATGGACTTTATCATCGCAACAGATGAGAAGGTTTCGTCATAGTCAATTCCTTGGATTTGTCTATAACCTTTCGCCACCAACCTAGCCTTATAGGTTTGTATGTTTCCTTCTGCATCAGTTTTACGCTTGTAAATCCACTTGCAGCCTATGGGTTTTATCCCTTCAGGTGCATCAACTAAGTCCCAGACTTGATTCCGATACATAGAGTGTATTTCAGATTTCATGGCCTCAAGCTAGTTGACTAAATCAATGTCATGCATTGCTTGATCATAACTGGTGGGATCGTCATTATCAATGACCTGATCATGTTCCTCATCAATATGGAAACCATATCTTTCAGGCTCATGTTCCTCATCCAAGTCTACTCCCACTATATTTCTTGAGAAGGAATTCATTCTCTAGAAATTTAGCATTTCTTGAGACAAATGTTCTTTGTTCATTTGGGATGTAGAACACGTATGCTCTTGATTTCAAGGCATATCCTACAAACTTACATTTAACTGCCCTATCATCCAATTTGTTAGCTTGTGTAAGCTTAACATATGCGTCACATACCCAAACACTTAGATAACTAAGACTAGGACGTTTCCCAGACCATAACTCATATGGTGTTTGACTAATAGTCTTGGAAGGAAATTAGTTTATTAGTAGTGTTACAGTTTCTAAAGCAAGACCCAAAAATGAAAGAGGTAGATCCGTGCCTGGCATCATTGATCAGACCATATCTAATAATGTCCAATTTCTCCTTTCAGAGACCCCATTATGCTGTGGATTTCCCGGAGGATTCCACAGGGAAACAATGCTATTTTCTCTCAAGTAATCTTGAAATTCGTCGTTTAAGTATTCACCACCTCGGTCAGACCTTAGTGACTTAATACTTTTATTAAGCTGGTTTTCTATTTCAGCTTTGAAGTCTTTGAATTTCTCAAAGGCTTCAGATTTGTACCGTATAAGGTACATATACCAATATCGCCAGTAATCATCGATAAAGGTAATGAAGTAGGAGAATCCACCTATAGCGGTGACTAAAATTGGTCTATATACATCAGAGTGTATGAGTTCTAATGTCTTCACTGTACGGTGTCCTTTACCTTTGAAGGGTAATTGGGTCATTTTACAAAGTAAACAAGACTCAAAAGTTCCATAAGGTTTATATTTGAAGGGTCTGAAATACCCATCCTTATGTAGCTTAGTTAATCTTGTTTCATTGATATGACCTAAGCGACTGTGCCATAGAAGTGATTCATTGAGATTATTCGAGTTAACGTTGTATATATTAAAGGTTGAACATTATTTGTTAGTTTGTAAGACATAGATACCATTATTCAAAATACCATCTCCATATTTTATTTCATTGAAATAAATAGAACATTCATTACAACATATGAGGCATGAAAAACCTTTATTACATAAAGAATAAATTGAAATGATGTTCTTTACTAGAGAAGGCACATAAATACAATCTTCTAAGTCTAAAACTAAACCATTCGGCAAAACTAATGAATAAGTCCCCACGCACAATGCATCCAGTTTTGCTCCATTACCCATGCGTAAGTCAACCTCCCCATGACGAAGTCTCCATTTGTTTCTCAGGCCATGCATATTATTACACAAGTGAGTCCCACAACCGGTGTCAAGCACCCAAGTAGAAGGTTCAGAGTTTTGAGAATAGAGTTCAATCATATACAACATACCTGAACCATTGGGCTTCTTGGCCTCTTGGGCTTCCCTAGCTTCATTGGCTTTCAAGGATCTTCAGTCTTTCTTCCAATGACCCTTCTTTCCACAAAAAGAAACATTTCCCATTTCCCTTTTTCTTCTCCACCTTACCATTGGGCTTTAGGTGATCTGGAGCCTTGGTCTTGCCCTTAATTTTATTTGGGCGTCGTGGCTTCAGGTCTGTACACGTAAGCATGACAGAGGTTTTAAGCTCCGGTTTCAAGTCATTCTCTGCTTCATTTATCAGATTGTGCAATTTTGCTAAAGTAGCTTCTTTATTAGACAGATGAAACTGCATAATAAAGTTAGAGAAGTCTTTTGGTAAGGACTGAAAAATTAGATCGTGACCTATCTCATGATCCATGATGAACCCCAGGTTGGCCAATTTTTCAATATGGCCAATCATCTTAAGCACATGTCCACTAACAGATCTTTTCTTATACCTTGTTTGGAATAAGGCACATGAAACTTGGAATCTCACGGTATGAACGAAAGTTGCATACAACTCCTTCAAGTGAAAGATGATGGTTTGAGCATCCATATCTTCGTGAGCTTTCTGAAGTTCATCTGACATAGAGCCAAGCATTATGTAAACTGCTTGCTCATCATCATCGACGTGTTTCTTCCAAGCATCAAATGTATTATGGTCAGCATCTTCTGCGGGTTCAGGGGGAAATGGTCTTTCAAGAACATAGAAAATCTTTTCTTGTCGTAAGACAATTTTAAGGTTTCTAAACCTGTCATTGTAGTTGTCCCCTTTGAGCTTATGCTCATCAAGGATAGAATGAAGTGATAATCTGTTTGACATTTGAATGTTTGTGAAATATTTTAACCCACCTGTTAAGAGAGAATGTTAAAATTAGGAATATGTTTTCATTAATGTTTCATAATAACATGGGCTTTTAATATTATGAAGTTGCTCCCACTCAATTATTTTAAAATTTTAAGCAAATCGTATCAAACCCAATATGAGGGATTTCTTGTGCGCAAGGATCCCATTATCATCATTTCATAACTCCGACTAGGGCCGGACGTTATAAAATACGATAATTAGGTAGGTTCCCAACCAATTTATGATATAAATCACAATTCCTTGATCATTGGTTTGGGCAATCAAACATGCCATAGCTTATGCTAGTCCTTGTGGACACCCAATCTTTGCCACTAAGTTATAAGACCATGCCTAAGGGTCGCTGCCTCTTATGACTCAGAAAAGTCAAACCATTATCAATAGTACGATTTAGGGACAAATTGGTATTGGTCAGTCTGGTAAAGCCTAGTCCTGCCAATACGGTTTAAGCCATTTGGGTCTATACTTTACAATGGGATGCAAATTTTAGACTTAAATTATTATTGAGGATTTTAGCAAGTTTAAGTTAATAACTTTCAAATGGATTCCTCCATTGAAAATTCCCCAGAGGGAGGGTGGAGCGAACTCTCTTAAATACCCTTACCTCTTAGGTTCTTATTGTTTTGGTGACATGAATAAACAATAGATCCTCCAAATTAGTCCAACACTTTAAATATGCTTTAAGGTAAGCCTTGAGTAAATGATTATCTAGATGTCTTCACAAGTTTTCCTTTTGGCTATAAAAAGGTAGTGAGTGAAGGAAGACACCAAATCATTATCTAACTCTAGTAATACCTTTGGTTAAATTAACTTTAGTTTGGAAAGTTTTATTAACGTTTTGGTCCCACCCCACTTGTATCTTTTATAATGTCTTTTATTATAAACAGGTGATTTATATTTATTAGCCTTAAAGGTAATAAATCTCTAACTTCATCACGGAATAATTACTAAGCTAAGGGATAAACAATACACTCTCTATTTCCTTAGAAAGTCTTTAGATGCTTGCACCCTAAAATAATCATGCCAATTCTAATCATACGTAGAATCATCAAGCATATCAGTTTTAATATGTTGGAATTATTTTAGGCATTAAATAACTTTAATTAATATTTAATTATGATATTTCATTTTATTTTAATCAAATAAATTTACTATTCACGTTTTTTTACAGATACATGAGCTTTAAATGAAATTTCACAATTCAAATCTTAACCAAATCATGCAAAACTTGAGCCTAAAAGTAAGTTCAGGGTGTTACCTTTCCAACGAGGTTTTCCACACCCAATTTCGAGTTCTAATGAGAGAGAAATAATCAAAACAAACCGGCGCGCTGATACCACTGTTAGGAAACAGCCGCGAGTGCGCAGCGGAAAATTAAAATTATGATGCCGCTATCTTTTTGCCCAAGACCCATTTATTTTGATTATTCTACAAGCCTAGGCATGTTACTTTATATTCTAAGCATTAAAAACTCATAAAACATGTAAAGAACATAAACCTAAACATGCTAACTATCATAAGAACTCTAATTAAAATAAAGAAAGAAAAAAGAATTACTTGAACCGAAGACTTCTCCAGTCCTCCCTCCAATCTACAAGATTTTATCGAACTCAGCAAGCTCTTCCACGTTCCAAAGAGCCACCCAAGTGTGTGGCCTCCAAAGGTGCACACACCAAAGCCAAAACTCAACGGCAAGACTACGCATTGAGTGCACGGGTATTTTGCCCTTGGTGCTAGCCTAGGCAAATACCTCAAAACTTTTAACTTATGATTCCTCTAGTCAATTAGACTTAAGGATCCTCAAAATCAGTGGCTTACTCTTAAACTTTAGAGTTGCTCACTTATATAAACCCAAGATATGAAAGGTTTTGGTGTAAAAATTTGTAAAGAATTCTTCGGGTTTATATAGGTGCTCCAAAGACAACAAAATTAATTAAGAATTCGATGCGGGATAAATGCTAATTAAATATTAGCCATTAGATCTTAATATAGTGGTTTAATGAGATTATAAAACCCTAATAAGAGTTGGGCCGAATTGGAATTCAAAACAAATAAAAAAAAAGCAGATTTATTTATTTATTTATTTTTTCAATTCCCAAAGTGCCCTTATCGTCATTCACCAATCCCTAAGCCACTTTGGAACCTCATAAATGATATGTTCAATAATTAAACACATTGAACCATTTATGAACAATTCCTACAGCAATCATATATGCTGTTAAATTTGTATTGTGCACTGTTAACCATTGATTTCGACTTTGTTGTGTATGACCTTTTGGGTTCCCCTCAAGTTGGACATGAAATGAATCGTGATAATTTAATCGAACATAAATTATCCTTCGATCAGATGGTCATTCGATTTCAATGACCAATGTTGACATCTAGCAACATGTCAAGGCCTCCAAATGAGAGGGAAAGATATATACCCATTTTGTATGCGATTTATATATGATACGGTCCCTCGCCTCACTGTATCCCTACCTTTTGACTTAGGGTACGGAAAGTGTCTACCCATATGGTCAATGGTATGATGCTGATAGTGTCATGAATCATGCTAACCCAAGAATCTCACATGATTCTTCCGTTGCGGCCACAGTCTCAAGCACTGATCACACATATCAACCGCGAACTGGAATACTAATCTTATAAGAAAATATTATCCGAGAGAGTGGAGATTCTCTGTTGTATCTTTACAAACTTTGTGTGTTTCAATAAATGACCCAATCATACCCTTATTACCGAATCTTTTAAACCGGGGAAGGAGAATGTCAAAATCATTTGATCCACACATAAGATTGTAACGACCTCTAGTCTAAGGACTTGTCATACAATCGTACATGAAAGTTTTCACAGACACATGGGATAAAAACTCCATGTGAAAACTTTCGGCGGTTAGTTCGATGGACATGAGCAACTCATGCATCCATGTGATACACCAAGCAGACTGGTTTCCGCTAGTAGCCTATGAGATCAGTTACCCCACTTAAGGGCGGATCATATCATCATGCTAGTCTCTCCGCTTTGTGAACGCCCAGATTATTCATAAAACTATGACTATGAACATTTGAGTGTAATGATTCTCATAAGGCGTGGAAGCCATCATCTTATTAATCCAAGGGCTTTATTACAGTGTTTGATGATTCATATAATTTATGTAAGACACGTATAAGAAAGATTGCCATTTTATTAATTAATGAAAATATTGCAAATAGTGCATATAGCCCATCCATAAGTTGGGTATAGGGCATATCCCTAACAATCTCCCACTTGTACTATAGCCAACTAGTATGAATCTGGACACCATCCTCTCGGGTGTGCCTATCATGTTTTTGTTGAGTTGGCCCTTTAGTCAGAGCATCTGCAAGATTATATTCTGTGGGTATTTTCTATGTAATAACTTCTTCTCTCAACAATCTCTCTGATGAGATGAAATCGCCTGAGTACATGCTTGGATTTCTGGTGGGACCTTGGTTCATTTGATTGAGCAATGGCGCTCGTGTTGTCACAGTACATCGTGACGCCATTCGTTATCGCGGGAATCACTTCCATCTCTGTGATGAACTTCTTTATCTAGACTGCTTCTTTAGCTACCTCAGATGCTGCAATATACTCGACTTCAGTGGTGTAGTCCGATGTAGTTGACTGCTTTGAGCTTTTCCAACTGACAGCTCCGCCATTCAAAGTAAACAGATATCCTATTTGCGATCTGATGTCATCCCTATCGGTCTGAAAGCTCGCATCACAGTAACCAATGACTTTTATCTCAGAACAATCTCCATATGTCAAGAACATATCCTTAGTTCTTCTCAGATAGTTGAAGATTGTTTTGACAGCTGCCCAGTGTTGTTCAGCAGTATTTTCCTGATACCTGCTCGTTATGCTAAGAGCATAAGAGACATCAGGTCTTGTACATAGTATGGCGTACATGATCGATCCTATTGCTGAAGCATAAGAGATCCTACTCATACCCTCTGTATCTGAAGGAGTATGTGGACATTGCTCCTTAGATAATTTGATTCCATGACAATTAGGTAAATTACCTCTTTTGGAATCTTCCATTTTGAATATTTTCAAAACTTTATCTATGTATGTAGATTGAGAAAGTCCTAACAACCTCTTAGATCTATTACGATAGATCTTAATGTCGAGGATGTAGGCTGCTTCTCCCAAATCTTTCATGGAGAAATTATGAGATAACCATTACTTTATGGCTTGCATCATGGGAATATCATTCCCGATGATTAATATGTCATCGACATATAATACAAGAAATACAACAGCACTCCCACTAATTTTCCTGTAAACACAAGGCTCATCTAAATTTTTGATGAAGTCAAATTCTTTGATTGTCTCATCAATCGTATATTTCAACTTCTGGAGGCTTGCTTGAGTCCATAATGGATCGTTTAAGCTTGCATACTTTATTATGATCATCCTTAGATGCAAACCCCTCAAGTTATGTCATATAGACTTCCTCTACGAGGTTCCCATTAAGGAAAGCCATTTTGACATCCTTCTGCCAAATCTCATAATCAAAGTGTGCAGCTAGTGCCAGTAAAATTCGAATGGACTTTATCATTGCAACAGACGAGAAGGTTTCATCATAGTCAATTACTTGGATTTGTCTATAACCTTTCGCCACCAACCTAGCCTTATAGGTTTGGATGTTGCCTTCTGCATCAGTTTTACGCTTGTAAATCCACTTGCAGCCTATGGGTTTTATCCTTTCAGGTGCATCCACCAAGTCCCAGACTTGATTCTGATACATAGAGTCTATTTCAGATTTCATGGCCTCAAGCCACTTGACTGAATCAATGTTACGCATTGCTTCGTTATAACTGGTAGGATCGCCCTTATCAATGACCTGATCATGTTCCTCATCAATATAGAAACCATATTTTTCAAGCTCATATCTTTCCCTACCGGACCTTCTAAGTTCATAACCTTGTGGTTGTTCTGTCGCTGCCCTTTTGAGGGGTCTGGGGTTTAGTTCTATGTTAGTTTGTTCTTCTCGTACCTCATCCAGGTCAAGTCTACTCCCATTATATTTCTTGAGAAGGAATTCATTCTCTAGAAATTTAGCATTTCTTGAGCCAAATGTTCTTTGTTCATTGGGGACGTAGAACACATAGGCTCCTAATTTCAAGTCATATCCTACAAACTTACATTTAACTGACATATCATCCAATTTGTTAGTTTGTGTGAGCTTAACATATGTGTCACATCCCTAAACTCTTAGATAACTAAGACTAGGATGTTTCGCAGACCATAACTCATATGGTGTTTGAATAACAGTCTTGGAATGAACTTGGTTTAGTAGTAGTGTTGCAGTTTCTAAAGCAAGACCCCAAATTGAAAGAAGTAGATCCGTGCCTGGCATCATTGATCAGACCATATCTAATAATGTCTGATTTCTCCTTTCGGAGACCCCCATTATGTTGTGGAGTTCCCAGAGGAGTCTATTGGGAAACAATGCCATTTTCTCTCAAGTAATCTTGAAATTCGTCTCTTAAGTATTCACCACCTCGGTCAGACCTTAGTGATTAATACTTTTATTAAGCTGGTTTTCTACTTCAGCTTTAAAGTCATTGAATTTCTCAAAGGCTTCAGATTTGTACCGTATAAGGTATACATACCCATATCGCGAGTAATCATCGATAAAGGTAATGAAGTAGGAGAATCCACCTCTAGCGGTGACTGACATTGGTCCGCATACATCAGAGTGTATGAGTTCTAATGTCTCCGCTGCACGCTGTCTTTTACCTTTGAAGGGTACTTTGGTCATTTTACCAAGTAAACAAGACTCATAAGTTCCATAAGGTTCATATTTGAAGGGT
>SKCR01052403.1:0-21232 GCA_019454045.1 Zanthoxylum bungeanum | reverse complement strand
GGCGGACACTTCAGCGGAAACAAAACTGCAGCCAAAGTCCTTCAATCAGGTTTTTTCTGGCCCACACTTTTTAAAGATGCTTATATTTTTGCTTTTCAATGTGACAGGTGCCAGAGAACGGGGAATATTTCGAGGAGAAACGAAGGACCGTTGCAAAACATTCTGGAAGTAGAGATATTCGATGTATGAGGTATTGATTTCATTGGACCCTTTGTTCCATCATTTGGAAACCTGTACATCCTGGTTGCTGTAGACTACGTCTCCAAATGGGTTGAAGCAATTGCACTGCCATCCAATGATTCAAAAGTGGTGATCAAATTCCTGAAAAAGAATATTTTCACTCGATTTGGAACACCTCGGGCAATATCAGCGATGGTGGCTCACATTTCTACAACAGATACTTTGATGCACTCCTATCCAAATACGGAGTTACTCACAAGGTTGCCACTGCTTACCATCCACAGTCAAATAGACAGGTTGAGGTTTCAAACAGGGAGATCAAGAGAATCCTAGAAAGGACCGTTGGATCAACAAGGAAGGACTGGTCTACAAAACTAGATGATGCATTATGGGCCTACCGAACAGCTTACAAGACACCCATTGGTATGTCCCCATATCAATTGGTGTTTGGGAAAGCGTGCCATCTGCCAGTGGAACTTGAACACAAGGCGTACTGGGCACTGAAGAAGTTGAATCTTGATTCACAAGCTGCAGGAGAGAAAAGACTTCACCAACTCAATGAATTGGAGGAATTTCGCCTACAGGCTTATGAGAATGCCAAATTATACAAGAAAAATACCAAAAAATGGCATGACCGTAAAATAGTGCACAGACAGTTGGAACCAAGGCAGCAGATGTTGTTGTACAACTCGAGATTGAAACTTTTCCCTGGAAAGTTGAAATCTAGGTGGTCCGGAAACTCGAAATTTGTGATCACTCAGGTTTTACCATATGGAGCTGTGGTGTTACTGGATCCCAATACCAACAACACATTCAAAGTTAACAGTCAGCGTGTCAAGCACTACTGGGGAGAATCTTTTGAGAGATAAAAATAAAGTATCACACTTTCAGATCCAGCATAAACGTTCGAGCAGTCACGTCTAGCTGACGACTTTAAACTTAGCGCTCGCAGGGAGGCAACCCATGCAATTTTTATATATATTGTGATTTGGTGTGATTTAATTTTTTGTGTTTAGTTTTTGCAGATTAAGTCATTTCAAGATAGAATAAGCTCTCGCAAATCTTCACAAACAATTTCCCTCTCTCCCTCAAAAATCTCTAATGAAAGTCTACAAAGCTCGCTTAGAACGGATGAGGTTACTGACGATCTATGGTGTTCCCAATAACATTCGTTGGGTAATTGAAGCACGAGTCCGATTGGCAGGTGAGTCTTCTGATTTTTTTTTTCACATCTGCCTGGTTTTGGAAGAAGCACCTATGCAAAGAAACGAAAAGCTAAGCAAATGGGTGTTTGTTACAAATGTGCACGTTGGAATTGCAATACTCGTGTCGTTCTTTAGGAATGGTGTTTGTTAATCGCGAAGATAAAATTAAATTCATTAGGGATGGCTTGGGTAAGGAGTCTTTAGATGATATATCTTCGACTCTTGAGACGCATCCCAGTGGATATGTTCACATAGATTTTCGCAGATTACATACACAATTTAAAAAAGAAAGACAACAGTTAAGTCTTGGGAATCTGACTAAAAAGACCCTGTTTGCCAATTTATAAGAAAATTGGATGGGAAGCTTGTCCCTGACGCATAGACGTTAATCAAGTTGTAAAATCTTGTACATATTATATCTCTTTGTCTTTTCCTAATATTATTGATTTGTTGTTGTTTTCTTTGTTTTCTCCGACAGGATCCAAACCTTTTTGACTATCATGATCTATTTTACTATTTTGCTATTAATCGTCCTTTGGAAGATACTTGTGTTATTTTTACTCACCCTTTTCAGGTATTATAAATTCAACTCATCATTGCACCTTTGAAGTCATCCAGAGTTGAGAAAGAAAAACGTAAAACATGGAAGCCACTTTAAGAAGACGAGTTGAAAATATCTGTGTGTTTTGCGGTAGTAGTGTTGGTACTAAACCACAATACATAGAAGCAGCACAGGAATTGGGTCGAGTCTTAGCTGCAAGGAATATGCACTTAATATATGGCGGAGACAATCTTGGATTAATGGGGATCATTCAAAGGCCGTACAAGAAGGAGGCATACACGTTTTGGGAATCATCCCAAAACCCTTGGCAGAGGCAAATCTTATTGAACCATCAAACGGAGAAGAACTGATCGTGCCAGGTATGTCTGAACGACTGGTAGAAATGATTAACCGTGCTGATGCTTTTATTGCTTTGCCAGGTGGCTTGGGTACATTGGAGGAAATTTTTATTGTACTATCTTGGGCGAACCTGAACATACACAAGAAACCTATTGGGCTGTACAACGTTGATGGGTTTTATGATTTTCTTTGTGTGTTTCTTGATGATGCCCGGAGGAATGGGTTCATATCAAAACCTTTAAAGGAACTCCTCTTCACTGCCAGAACCGCTCCGGATCTAATTGACCAACTATTAGCATATGAACCACAAGTTGACCCTATAATTTTAAAGATAAATTGGTCTGGGGATGATCGTGGTAAGAGGCGTCGGGTTAATCTGGATCTTAACCTTTAATTTTCTATAAAATTTCAGTGAACCAGGTATTATCTTCTAAACTCTTCTTCTACTGTTTAAGACATTGGGGACAATGTCTCATTTAGGTTGGGGGAGGAATTAGTTGATTAATATCTTGTTTTTAGTTTGTGTGTTGTTTTTATTTTTAGTCCAAAATTTTTCGAAAAATACAAAAAAATTGAAAATTTTTCAAAAATTACAAAAATATTTTGTGTTTTTTTTGTGTGTTTTTTTTTGACTAAAAGGTGAAATTGGTGAGAGGTAGCTGAGTAAGGAGTTTCCACTCCTGAGACATATCTCAAACCTATTTTGAAACAAGTTAATTTTTGTTTATTTCATTTTGAATTATTTAATTCGTAAATTCTCCATAAAACGGACTAAAATGGACCTTCATATGCTCAGTTGGAAGGTATTATCAATATGCATAGTAACATACGGTCGTGAGCTAAAATTGGAAAGTTTGTAATATTCAGTTCTCTAGTTTAATTGGAGGAAGCATCTCAAAAAGTGATGGAGTAAAAAAAAAAAACGTCTGAGATCCGAGTTATTAAGTCTGTAAGGGTGTTTTAACAACTAGTGCCCTAAAACCAACTGGTTTGGGAGTCACTGGCCCAAAGCTCGCTACATGGATCAAAGATGCTGCAAAAATATATATCTGAAGTCTGGGTAATTAAGTCCGTAGAGGTGTCTTAACACCTGGTGCCCTAAAGCCAACTGGTTTGGGAGCCACCGACCCAAAGCTCGCTACATAGACGGAAGGTATTGTATATAAATAAAAAATAGAAAAAAATCAAAGAAAAAATCAGAAAAATCAGAAAAATTATTCCATTGCTACAAAAAGGTGTGAAATCTGATAGAACTTTAGGACAAAAATATTACTCTCTTATCAACTGCACTTATGACTGTTGTGGGCAAAAATGAGTTGATTAATATTTTGTTGGCTGTGTATATGAAGAATGGTAAAAATAATTGGAGAATTTACTTATTTAGTAATTTAGAAAGAAACAAAACAACTAGTAACTTGGAGTAGAATTTTCACCTGATTAGTCACTAACTTCTTTATTCTCTTTTTCGCTTGTCTTTTTGCTTTTGTGTACATTAGTTTTATTACCTTTTTACTTTTGTAAAATGTATGTGGTATCATTGCTGTAAACCCTCACGAGACTACAACTCGTCCACTAGGCACACCTAGGGGTTTAAAGGCTTGTTGCATATGCTAAATGCAACCGTGATCCCTACGAAAGTGGCTTAGTTAAATTTTAAAGATATTTATGTTATTTAATTCTATGTTTTGCTCGAGGACTAGCAAAATGTTAGGTTTGGGGGTGTGATGAGTGGTAATCTATCACTATTTCCCACACATTTAACCTATATTTTGTATAGTTACTTGAGTTTTGTGAATATTTTGATGTGTTTTGTGTTATTTTGTAGATAAATAAAGTTTCAGGACATTCAGGAGGTGAATTGGAGCAAAACAGGAAAAACTGGACAAAAAGGGCATTTCGGTAAATTGTCAGCGTCGCGACGCCAAGACATCAGCGTCGCGACGCCTAACGTGCACCAGAGTTTGCTAACGTGCGCCGGGTCAACGGGTCAGAATCTGAAAAGTTGACTTTGCTAACGTGCGCCGTGCCACGTGTCACCATCACAGAAGATTTGCTAAATTGCGCCTGCCACGTGTCATCATCCTACGATGCCGACAATCATCATCTATGCTATCTTACGCCGTGCCACGTGTCGACATCTCAACGGACTTGCTAATGTACGCCAGTGCCACGTGTCGCGATCTAACGCTGCCGACAATCGCCCTCAGCGTGACGTAAGCAATGACGTCATGAACAGTGCCACATCATCGGATAAGAATCTGAGCCGGTGAATCAGCAAGTGACACGTGTCATTGTAGCTGGCGTCGCGACACTGAACTGTAGCTAGCGTCGCGACGCCCGAGTCCTACCCGCGCCTATAAATAGAGCTCGAGATTTCAGTTTTTGTTGTACCATTTCCTCTCACTACTTTGATGTAATTAGAGAGTTCTTCTCTCTCTAAGTTCTTTTAATTTAGTTTTGTAATTTTTAATTACGTTCTGTAATAATAATAATTTACTTTGTTTATTTTACAGTTTTTACTATTCATCCATGAGGAGGTAACTCCCCATTGCTAGGGTAAAAGGTAATTCTTTTACTATTGCTACTTAGATTATTCTCCCATAATTATAATATATTCAATATTTTAAATTGGACTTAATAAGGATAGCGCCAGACTGGTCGGTTGGTAATTTAATTCCGCCTATATGGCTGGTTATTTTGATTCCGCCTTTATGGCTGGTTGTTTTCATTCCGCCTATATGGCTGGTTATTTTGATTCTGCCTTTATGGCTGGTTTATAGTAAAATGATTCCGCCTTTATGGCTGGTTTTTTTAAACTGACTAAATCAAGATACCGCATTTATGGCTGGTTGGTAATGTTTTGCAAAGCTTATATTATATTATGGGAGAAATCTAATTAGTATATAGTAGAAGTAATTCCTTTTACCTTAGCAATTTTATTTTAATTCACTTTCAGCATTTATTTTACCGCATTTACTTTATGCAATTTTATTTTATGTCTTTTAAGTTTTTAGCCCTAGTTATTTGTCGTAGCTAAGTTAGTTATCTAGGGTTGTGATGAATTTCAATTTAACCGGTTTATAAGGGTTAGATTATAGTTTGGGTAATTTAAAGATTTATTTATTGAGTATTAATCTTAAAGCCTTTTTATTAACTGGCCATTAATAAAATTGATAAGGTAAACTTAAAATGAACTAGACATAGGGATTTTAAGTTTGAGACCTTAGACTCAATAGCCCACGATCTTCCTTGAGGATAGATAACCCTTTAATAGATTTCCTTACTGGATAAGAATATACCTGTCGGCGGGGGTAGCCATAATTGGAACTTAAACTTAATGAATCTAGGTAATTTGGTTGACATAGACATATGGTTCAATTGGATTATACTAGGTATTTGTAATTGACCATCGGAAGAAGCTTTTACATAATTTAGTGTTCCAGGTTAATAAATTGATATATTACCCAACTATAAGATAACTACTTCATCTTTTAAATAATATTGAAATAAGTCACAACCCTGGATAGTTTTTATAAATTGAATTTTCATCATTTCACTTAAGCAAAAATTTATTTACTTGTTTTAAATTTAGAATCATCGCCATTTTCCAACCAAATCAAATCAATCTGTTAGATACCAATAATCAGTTAACCTCATAAAAATTAATAGATAAGGTTTTAAGTCCTCGTGGGATCGATACTTTTTATACTACTTGAACGATACGTACGCTTGTGCTATACGTATGTGTTTACGCCGGTCATCGGTCTCAATGCCAAAATATAAGATTTAAATATTTAAAAATTTTTTACACATGAGCTAATGCATCTAAATGAATGTGCATATTTCATATGAGTTTATAGACTTAAATTAACAACTCACTTACAAAGAGAGTTCTAAGCTAAGACCATAAAAGATTTTATTCAATAAATGTTAGTTTTCACATCTATTTTCTCTTCATTGCTAATGTGCTTCGATATCTTTTTGTAATGTCCACAAATACGAGTCGAAGTCTTCTAGTGTTGCATCAACAAAATCTACTTGTAACTATGTCGCTAAAAAATCATCTAATTGATAATGCCTTAGGTGAAACATTATGATAGCTCACTAGACAAATACAGTATCAACTAGTGAATTTACTATCTTCATTAAGAAATATCGTTATGTATATATATTTTTAATTTCGTTGATACTTACAATTAATAATGTGGAGGATGATTTCGGTAGTGGTCCACAATCGAGATTATCAAAAAGTAGGGCACGAACGAACCTATAAAACGAGTAGAGTGAATGAGGAGCTTACTGCCCACCGGTGTGGTGGAAGCCGCAGGCACTCCGATGCTCAAGTCAGTGTCAATGAAGGAATATAGTTCTAGATGGGAGAGTCAAGGTTTCAGGAATACCCTAACTTCAGTTTGAATGCCGTGAGGACGGGGTATGCTAACAATGTCTGTGTGATGGGTCGTGTCTGAAGATCTCAAGTCCCCCTATATTTTGTTTCTTTCATTTATAGGCTCTCTATTCTGCCCGTTGGAGTTGCCATCAATGTGAGTTATTCCTGATTTTCCATGCTTCATAACTGACGATCGTGTCTTAAAGCTCGAATCTATTGACTTCATGGCGATCTTTATTGAGTTTTGATTTCCTCTTGATTCCAGTAACTGGTGTCTGTTGGCTCCCTTAGTGTTAACGGGCTTGGCCCTTGAGGCGGTCCGTGACATTCCGTTTGTGGGCCCAGTATGCTTGATGGGCCTCAGGTTTGTGGTTGGTTTTGCGGTGTAATGTCGTTTTTACCCTTGGGGCCAATTTTGGCCCAACAGTTTGTCCCATACTCTCTAAGTCTGGGAGTCCTAGGCTTAGAGAGTACCTTCGAGTGCGTCGAGTGAATATGGAAATGTTCTTCAATTTTGTTGATCATGGCTGTGATCTAGGGCAAATCTTCATCGTACAGCTCGTGAGTGGGGAATTTTGGTCTCCATGATTCTGGCTTTCGATAGTAATTTTGGAGGTGTCTTTGGATCCACCGTGACGGTCTAGGAAATCTACCTTGTTCGACATATCGTAATGGGGGAACTTATATTTCAAGTACGTCGACCTTGTGAGCTTATGGGGAATCATCCAATGCGAATTGAACCGAACAGTGGCTTTGGTGCATGACGTATGGGATCAGGGGACGTACAAGGTCGACTGAACCAGAAATTTGTTCAGGCGCAACCTCACTCGACTTGCATGTGCCAAGTGATTACAATACCTTTGTATGACTCGACATGAGTCAGCAGAGGGTGTCTTTGGTCAACGAAATGTGACAGACGTTCCGGGGTGAGCTTACTCGACTTGTATGTGACGAGTTATTTATCATGTATCTTGCTTGACTCGACGTGAGTTAGCAGGGTCGTCTTCCGGTTGACTGAATTGGATGACGCCTCAGGATTTATTTCACCCGACATGTCAAATGCGTCGATTGATTTTCACAACCATTATCTCATCAGGGGAAGTCCCCGGTCGACTGAACCTGATGGTTGTTCAGGAATCATTTCATTCGACATGTCGTATGTGTCGAATGACTTTCATAGCCATATCTGATCAGGAGATGTTCCTGGTCGACTGAACTTGATGGTTGTTCAGGAATCATTTCATTCGACATGTGGTATGTGTCGAATGATTTTCATAACCATTCTCTTATCAGGGGAAGTCCCTGGTTGACTGAACCGGATTGTGGTTCAGGATTCTTTTCATTCGACATCTCTAGTGAGTCGAATGACTGTCATAACCATTTTCTCATCAGGGGAAGTCCCCGGTCGACTGAACCAGATTGTGGTTCAGGATTCTTTTCATTCGACATATCGAGTATGTCGAATGACTTTCATAACCATAATCTCATCAGGGGATGTTCCTGGTCGACTGAACTTGATGGTTGTTCAGGAATCATTTCATTCGACATGTCGTATGTGTCGAATGATTTTCATAACCATTCTCTTATCAGGGGAAGTCCCCGGTCAACTGAACCGGATTGTGGTTCAGGATTCTTTTCATTTGACATGTCGAGTGTGTCGAATGACTGTCATAACCATTATCTCATTAGGGGATGTTCCTGGTCGACTGAACTTGATAGTTGTTCAGGATTCTTTTCATTCGACATGTCGAATATGTCGAATGACTTTCATAACCATAATCTCATCAGGGGATGTTCCTGGTCGACTGAACTTGATGGTTGTTCAGGAATCATTTCATTCGACATGTCGTATGTGTCGAATGATTTTCATAACCATTCTCTTATCAGGGGAAATACCCGGTCGACTGAACCGGATTGTGGTTCAGGATTCTTTTCATTCGACATGTCCAGTGTGTCGAATGACTGTCATAACCATTATCTCATCAGGGGATGTTCCTGGTCGACTGAACTTAATGGTTGTTCAGGAATCATTTCATTCGACATGTCGTATATGTCGAATGATTTTCATAACCATTCTCTTATCAGGGGAAGTCCCCGGTCGACTGAACTGGATTGTAGTTCAGGAGTAGCTTTATTCGACTTGTCGAGTGAGAAACATAATTCTTATTTCATCAGGGGGATGTCCCCGGTCGACTGAACTTGATGGTGTTCAGGAATAACTTCTCTCAAGTTGTCGAGTGAAAAACATATTTCTTTTTTCATCAGGGTGATGTCCCCGGTCGAGTTGTTATTATCAACATATTCCTAACGTGGCTCGACATGAACCGATATGTAGATGTCTTTGGTCCATAGATCCAACACTTGGAATTTCACCAAATTGTCCCTGGCCATCAATTGCAAACGCGCTATGAGTCTTTTGGCGGGAACTTTGGCGCCAAGTCGAGTTGTGTGTATAAAAGAGCTTTTGCATTTCATTTTGCTTCATTTGGAAGTCGAGTAAAGATAGAGCTCTCAAGTGTCACAAAGGTATTCTTCAAAACATTCTCATGTTCTTCAATTTCTTTAAACATTCATATTGAATATTCAAGCTGTTCTAAGGTAGATTTGGCCGTTTGATCTTTGGGGTTTTTGTGACTTGTTGAGAAATCGTGTTTGTGGGTTTTGATCTTTAGGAGGTTGGGTATTAGGGAAGTTAGTTGTTTTTATGCTAGTTGTTTGGAAGATGTCGAGTGGAGATTCTCTAGGTAGCTTAGGCGCTAGTATTGACAGTTATATTGATTCGTCGAGTGACACCAAGGAGGGTGTAGAGAACAGAGATTGGTCGTATCAGGGGATGATCGAAAGTAGCACAGTCACTCTAGCTAGGCCTTCCCAAGAGACCCCTACTGTGGCCATACCACTCAGATCTTTGCCCGCTGTCGGGGAGTCGGGTGACTTTCCTTCTACCAGTGAACCCACGAATTTACTGTCGAAAAACCCTGCTAGTCGAATGACAGGGAAAATGTTGAGGGAACTCAACATTATGTATAGGTTCCCAAATTCTTTGGAGCTCCGGGTGCTTTCGTCGAATGAAAGAATAGATTACAAGGTCCCGGGGTGGAAGGGATTCTACGTACGTCCATTTTTTGTAGGGTTAAGATTTCCTATCCCGAGATTGGTCTGGGAAGTTCTGGATCACTTTCGTGTCGCCCCCTCTCAATTGATGCCTAACGCGTGGAGAATCTTATTGTCGGTTGAGTGTTTGACATTTGAGTTGGGAATCCTCTTCGGGGTAAGAGATGTGTTAGAGACTTACTACTTAAAGGAGCATTTGAAGGAAAAAGAGAGATATACTCTGATCCTTAGATAGAGGAAGATGCCACTAGTTACTGGATTGCCAACTAATGATAGAGGGAATTGGCAGTCCTACTACTTCTTTGCAAAGGGGGAGGGTATATTTGGATCAGCAGGGGCTAGTCGAATACCTGAATTTTGGTCTGTCGAGTGAGTAACTTTCTTTCCTTAATTCATAATTTTTGGAGTCAAATTAACGCATTTAAATAACCACGCATTTATTTATTGCAGATCCTTTACGAAATAGCCATCCCTCACAACTGCACGTAAAATCTCAAATACCAAAATCGTTCTATCTCTGTCGGCTGAGGAAAGACAGTGTAAAAGGATCTTGACAGAGGGAAGACTAAGGGCGACTCCGTTGTGGGAGGATATTTATCACCGAGAATGAGGTAAAGTTCTGGCCCTCTGTAAAAACATTTTGCCCGTGATAAACTGTAGATGATCGATTCACACGTTGTATGGGGAGAATAGATATCGAGAGCCCCTAAAAACTGAAGAATTTTTATGCGCAGAGGAAATGATGACTGTGCCATTCACGATAGCTTCACTTGAGGAAATGAAGAGTGGAAGAAAATCAAGGACGCATAAGAAGATAAGGGTAGAGGCAGAAGGAGAAGCTGGCACTCAAATTCGGGAGGTTATTCCGAGTGAGGGTGTCGTAGAGAAAGGGAAGTCGACTGAGATGACTTCTGCGGGGAAGAAAAGGAAATCAGTCGCTGAGGCAGAAACAGAAGAGGACTCTGATAACCTCACCCTAAAAGTCTCGCGGGAGTCGACTGCAATCTCAGATCCCTCAAGCATTGACTCATTCGTCGAATGATTACTACTTCAAGGGGATGAAGTAAGATTGGCACAAATCGGGCCTGTGGAGGCCATGAAGAAAGCCATCGCCTTAAACTATCAAGTAAGGGTATTTAATCACTATTATTATTATATTATTATTATTATTTATTTTTTTGAATGATGCTCTGAATCAAAACCCCCAGGCACTGGAATGCAGCCTATTTCTGTGAAAGAATGCGGAGTCTAATCAGAGAAGGGTCAAAGAACTTGAGAAGGCTCTGTCGGCTGCGAGGAAGGAGTCGTCTGACCTAAAGTTTGGGTTGGTTGCGTCGCAGATGAAGGAAAAGGTTCTTGAGAAGGAATTGAAGGAAGTGAAAGCTACACTCAAGCTGGAGAAGGAGACCGCCGAGCTAACAATTGAGGTTACAAGGAAGGGTTCGAAAATATGAAGAAGGAGAATGAGTCATTGATAGAGCAGATAGAGGACATTGCTATTGACTCCATGATGAAGAATAGGTATGACTTAATGAAGGAGTTTCTAGCTGAGAAGCACGTGGAATGGAAGCTTGAGAAATGGATTCGAGAATTCGAAAGGCGCGCAGCTGGCATCTCTTCGTCGACCGAGGAAGAAGTCGAAGAGTTAGGAACAGAAATTGAAATGAAGAATGGCGAGGTCGAGCCAGTTGCAACCCTTGTTGAGGAGACGGTGGAGGTCGAGAAGCATGAAGAAGGAGAAAAAGTCGGACTGGCCGCTGGCCATTCTGAGCCCATGATTGTGGAGAATGAAGAAGATGTCCCTGCCAGCATCCCAACAACCACTAATGTAGAGGGAGCGGGTCTTTGAGGCCGGGGATATAGGAGTTAACTGGAATGTGTTTGTGCAGTTTGTACTTATAATCGAAGGATGGCCAAAAAATAAAACATTTTGTACTTTTGACGTTGTGTATAAAAATGATGAACGATTTATTATTTTGAATGTAAGGAGCGGGACGAGAATTCAATGAACAATCTTTATTGCAATTCGTCGAATAACTTCTACAGACGTCTTTGCTTTATTTAAATACGACAATTCTAAAAAGTTAACTGGTACAGAAATGACAGAACATAAATTTTACCGGATAAATCTTTTAAGGTGCACCGCGTTCCAACTGTTGTGAACGGGATTCCCCTCCACGGTCTGTAACTTGTAGGATCTTTTCCCAACAACCCCTGTGATAAGATAAGGGTCTTCCCAATTTGGGCCCAACTTCCCATCTCCACTTTCCTTAGTGTTCCGGAACACTCTTCGTATGACCCAATCACCAGTGCGGAAAGTCCTAGTCCTAACATTTTTGTCGAAGTATCTGGCCATCTTCTGTCGATAAGCAGCCAGTCGAATGGAAGCTATGTCCATAGTCTCATCAATCGTGTCGAGATTGAAGTTCATCAATTGTTGATTACTTTTTCCGTCGAGCCATTGGTATCGTGGGGAGGGGATGACTTCTTCTGTTGGAATAACTGCTTCAGTTCCAAATGTCAATGCGAAAGGAGTTTTGCCAGTGGAAGATCTCATGGTTGTTCGGTACGACCACAAGACTCCAGGTAACTCATCCGCCCAAGCGCCCTTAGCCTTTTCCAACCTCTTCTTCATTGTGTTCAAGATTGTTTTATTGGACGACTCTGCTTGGCCGTTTGCTTGTGGAAAGCGCGGTGTCGAGATGTTCAGTTTGATGCCCCAGTTCCTGCAGAAATCTTGAAAGTGATGGTTGATGAACTGTGAACCATTGTTGGTCACAATTTCTCTTGGTATGCCAAACCGACATATGATATTCCTCCATACGAAAGTCTGAGCCTCCTTGTCGCGTACTCTGGCAAAAGCTTCAGCTTATATCCACTTCGAGTAATAATCCGTCATTACAAACATGTAGACACGTTGGCCGGGTGCGGCTGGGAGTTTTCCAACAATGTCCATGCCCCACTTCATGAACGGCCACGGAGATAAAATTGGGTTTAGTTTTTCTGGTGGTAGATGAGGAACTGGTGCGAATCTCTGGCACTTATCACACCTCTTTGTGAATTCAGGGAGTCTAGCCTCATTGTCGGCCAGTAATACCCTGTCGAATGGGCTCGGAGAGCCAAACTCCTTCCGCCTGAGTGGTTCCCACATTCCCCTTCGTGTAATTCAGTCAATACATGCTGAGTTTCGTCGTGTGTTAAGCATTTCAAGTATGGTCCCGTGAACGACCTTCTTAGCAACTGATCTTCGAACACCACGAACCTTGTAGACTGTCTTTGAACTTTCCTAGCTTGCACTTTATCTTCTGGAAGCAGGCCTTTTTGCAAATATTCAACGATCGGTGTCATCCAACTGTCGACTGACCTGGTAGCGGCTACAGCTGCCTCTTCCTTCCAGATTGCCGGCCAGCTCAAATACACTACTGGTATTGTTCGTGGTTTGTCGCCTTCCATAGTCGATCCGAGGGTCACCAATGCATCAGCCTGGGAATTTTCGCTTCTTGGGACTTGGGTTATGGAAAATTTGTCGAATGTCGACCGTTTATCATTTATCTTCTGTAGGAAGCCATTGTCTGACCCCTAGCCTGATAAGATCCCTCAATTTGGTTGACTATCAACTGAGAGTCAGATGTCACTTCTATCTCTTTCGTTCCCAATTCTTTGGCCAATAATAACCCTGCGACCAGTGCTTCATACTCTGCTTCGTTGTTGGTAACTCTGAAACCGCATTTGATTGCCTGTTGCAGAGTATCGCCCGTGGGAGTAGTGATCACCATTCCAAGACCACAACCCTTTTTGTTACTCGACCCGTCAACTGATAACTTCAAAGGGACTGCCAACTGAATGGAGTTGACTTCAGCTTCGGCTGCCGCCAAAATATCAGGAGCGAAGTCGGCCACAAAATCGGCCAAAGCTTGTGACTTGATAGCCGTTCTAGGCTGTTAATCTATGTCGTGCTCTCTAAGCTCAATCGCCCACTTCATCAACCTCTCTGACAATTCAGGTTTATGGAGAATGCTCCTCAAAGGGTATGTCGTGTAAACTGTGATCGCATGTCCTTGAAAATAGGGTTTGAGTTTCCTCGCGGTTGTGACAAGAGCGAAGACTAACTTCTCCATTAACAGGTACCGTGTCTCTGCCCCCAGCAATGATCTGCTTACGTAGTAGATTGGTTGTTGATGCCCCGACTCTTCTCTCACCAAGACACCACTGACAGCGTGTTCCGAGACTCCCAAATAGAGGTATAGCCTTTCTTTGTCGTGCGGTTTTGACAACAGAGGTGGTGAAGTTAAATATTGTTTGAGTCATTTCAGCGCTTCCTCATAAGCAGGAGTCCATTCGAATTTATTTGCTCTTTTTAAAGCTGAGAATAATAAAAAACTCTTATCTGTGGATTTGGAGATGAACCTGTTCAACGCCGCGATCCTCTCGGTCAGTCGCATGATATCATTCGGGCTAGAAGAGGAAGGGATGTCAAGGATTGATCTAATCTGGTCTGGATTTGCTTCAATGCCTCGTCGCGTGACTACGTACCCCAAGAATTTCCCTGAAGCGACACTGAAAGCACACTTAGTAGGATTCAATTTCATTCCGAACCTGTCCATGATGTCGAAGGCTTCTTCCAGATGACTGAGATGTTGCGCAGATTTGACTGATTTCACCAGCATGTCGTCAATATAAACCTCCATTGTCTTCCCAATTTGACTGTCGAACATTTATTGACCATTCGCTGGTACGTTGCTCATGCGTTCTTCAAGCCAAATGGCATGACTTTGTAGTAGAATATCCCCCAGTTTGTGACAAAGGCTGTCTTCTCTTGATCGTCAGGATGCATGAGGATCTGGTTGTAGCCTGAGTACGCATCCATGAAGCTTAATAACTTGTGTCCTGCAGTCGCATCCACCATTGAATCAATATGTGGTAAAGGAAACAAGTCATTTGGACAAGCCTTGTTCAAATCCGTGAAGTCGATGCAGACTCTCCACTTCCCATTCTTTTTCTTCACTACTACAACATTCGCAAGCCACTCCAGAAATTGTACTTCTCTAACCGCTTCGTTCTGCAATAACTTATGTACCTCTTCGTCAATGATCTGGTTACTTTCAGGAGCGAACTTTCTTCTTTTCTGTCTAACAGGGACGTGGTCTGGATCCACATGCAATTCGTGAGTGATGAGCTCCAGATCAATTCCAGTCATATCTTTGTGTGACCACGCGAAGCTGTAGTGTCGCCTTTTCAAGAATTCTACCAGGTCGGCTCGTAGTTTGGGATCTAAATCCGCTCCAACCATGGCCTTGTGATCTGCGAACTGAGGATGAATCTGGACCTCGTCGACCCCTAGTATGACTATTCTCCTAATATAGTTATCATTAAAAGCCTTAGCTTATCCAAACCTTGATAGACAACACTTTGCATCATTATAGGAATGGGAAAGAATATAGAACTCTACAGTGCTTGTTTTGAATTGCATAAAGTTTCAGTTGTCCTTTTTGAACCTAGATCTTGGGATCTCCAGTCTACTATATTGGGTTTCCAGTGACAATTCTTAATTTATAGGCTTCAAGCTCATTCCCTTCAATGATTTATCAACTTGCTCTCTACGTAAACCTTTAGTGAGTGGATCTGTCAGGTTTCCCCTTGACATGACATTGAAAATTCTGGGTTATCCTAGGTTCTGACCCTATGCGGAATTATAAATAATAAGCAGGACATGTCATGTTACTGCTACTATGGAATTGCAACATGCAAATTAACAGGCAACCACAATAACAAATAAATAAAATATGCTGCAAATATAAAAACAATAACGATGAATAAAGCAGCAAATAAAATCAATCATACAAAATTCAACACAATAATTTTGGTGACGAAGTGGAAAACTCTTCCGAGTAAAAAACCACTCCGAGTATAGGCTACCATCCGAATCCACTATATCGAGAAAAACTTACAGTGATGGTCAAGACCTATGGTGGCAACTCCACCGACTCCAGTACCTCTATACTGCAAGAACTCAAGGAACTCCTCAAGCCTGCGACCCACGGTTTTTTCTTCAGAACCTCTGAAGTCTCTGAGTAGATTGTATCACCTCTGAACGCCGGAACTCCGACTACTAAAACTCCTCCTATAGAACTCTAAAGGATTAGGGATTTTGGGTTATGTTGTGTTGAAGGTTTATCAAAGATGGAATCACACCATTAATGAAAAAGACAAGAAGATGAAGAAGTCTTCAATGGCGGATTCAAAGAGAGTTGAAAGCTTTGAGAGATTTGGCTCAAGGGAAAAGTGTTTCAGCTCTTTCAACTAATGGGGAATGGCGGCTAAGTGTTATATTTATAGGTAGGGTGAAAAACTAGGTTTTGCAGGCCAAAAACACGTTCAGATCACAGTCACGTTCGAATGCTTACTAGAACGCTACATGAACGCGCCCTTTCTGTGAAGACTCGTTCGAACGCCAATCGAACGCACAACGAACGTGAGCTCTCTGGAATGCTCCCGTTTGAAACCCACAAGAACGTGCCTCGAACGTTTGCTCTCTGGAAGCGCCCGTTCGAACCTAATAGAGAACGTGACACTAACGCCAACCGTTCAAACACTGCAACGAATGCACCACGAACGTATGTCTGATGCACAGCAGCCAGAAACTAGTCCAATTGCACAAAGATCTTCAAGAAAGATTACAACTCAATTGAACTTGTTTTGTCACGGACACATGCCAATAAAAAAGATGCTAACAATCTCCCTCTTTGGCATTCCGTGACAAAACACTACCTACTACAAAGACTACGGTAATAGACCCAACAAAGCAAATAGTTAACTGTCAACCATCAAAACAGTGACTTATTACAAATGGACTCGATCTAACACTAACAAGTAGTCTTGAAAATAATGCCACCGCAGCAACATACCTGCTACCTGAAACATCCATAGACAACAATATATCGTGAAAAGCATTGAGATAATCAAGTAAACCATAAAGCAGGTAAAAATCTCATGCATGTACAAGTAGAAATCCCTCTCCCCTTAATCTTAACTCCCCTTAAAACGGAGATATCTAAAGGATATTCTACGGCTCTCTCCTATATATTAAGGTTTTCCCCCTTTTTGTCACGAAATGACAAAGGGCAAAAGAAACAGAAAAAATAACAGGAGAACATGAGATAACACATGCAAGAGCATAAACAAACAGGAATTACTCCCACTCACTAACAAGTACATACAGTTAGCAAAATCACATACGGGAAGTAAACCACAACTCAGAAAGGTGCACAAGAAAGAAGAAAAAAATTGGTATGCAATAACATGAAGCACACACAAGCACATACTAAGATAAAAAAAAATACTGTCAAAAACTGTCTGAAACAGCATTTCAAGCTGATACAATGATACCCAGTCAGTATTCAGTTATTTATGACATGAAACAATATGCATCATTTTAAAAGTGGCTAAATACAACATTTATGCATATGACATAACACCAAAGCATATAAAGCACTTGCGTGGAAAAATAAATTGCATAACGAATCAAGGCTTAAGACCTTATTTTATGAGCTGGACAGAGCCAAAGAAATCCATCTCTAAACAACCAAGTCCACAAAATAGGTGTTCAAACCCAGCACCACTAGGACTGAAAATAAGCAACATTGGTTGCATGCTATAATATTTACCCCATAAATATCATGAGCTCATATTTAACAACTCTTTCGAGTGAAGGGTTTTTGCCTTTATCTTTTGAATTTGGCCATTTTGGCTCTTTTGCACTTGAGTCTCATTTTTCTTTTTAAATTTATTTCTTTTTACTTTTGCAAAAGAGGATAGCAAGGTCATCTAGTCAAAGGTCACACTATTTAAATGAACAAAGTATGATAGAAATTAGATTGCCAGTCCAAAAACTCATACATGCGACCAAGCCTTGATAAAATAAAAATGTGTATGTGAGGTGCAAACACATGATATACCAAAGGTTTTTATCACACACACTCATGCATACAGAGCATCAAGAAAAATAACAGCATATCATACATGCATAATCATATATCCTACATACCAGGATCACATGCACATGCTATTCATGCTCTAACAAGCCATAAAAATATTTTTGGTCTTTTTCAAAATATATAATTTTTTTTTTTTTGATTTTTCAGTTTTAAAGCACAAAAAAAAAAAAAATAAAGACACAAAACAGCTTGTAAAACATCTAATGGTACGTGGAGTTGTATCCCAAGTGCAGATCATACTACCGTCCATTCGGAATCGGCTATGAAATTTATGTCCGGGTTTCCATCCTATATACCAAGGGACAGATAACAAAAACAAGACACACACACACACACCCATATGCTGTGAAAGTAAAACAAACGTGTAAAAACATAAACACAACGCGCACACACATGCAATGAGAAAATAAAAATGCAACTTCTAAGAGGAGTTACACCGAAGTGCACTCTCATCATGCCTGTCAGGATCAAGGCATTCAGAAGTAATTAGGAACTCATCTTGCTTCCTCACCCAAACCTTTCTAGGAACCTCATCCACTTGAGAATTCCTAGTCCACAAAGAAAGTTTCTCACTCAAGAATTGAGCTTGTTTGGTTAGTGCAGAAACTTGAGACATTAGATTTGACGAATCAAATCTAGGAGACACACTCTTAGACCTTCTCTTATGTTTGTGCAACATGTAGCACTTAGGCTAATGTGTCCTGCCTTGCCACAGTGATGGCAAACAGGCACAAACCTCGGATGAGAGCGAGGTTTACCCACAACACCTCTAGATTGAGGTTTGAAACAGAACGAGGAACAAGATGAGGGGAAACATGAATACACACAACAGGTTTCTTACCTAAGTCATATTTAGCTGTTACAGGCACACAGCCTTGGAAGAAGAAGCCTTATAACAGTTAGGCTCAGAAATAATACCTAACATACGGTCCACCTTTTTATTTCCACTAGAAAATACAGACAATTGGGTTCTAGCATCTTCAAGTTCGGTCTCTAATATCTGGACTCTATTAACTAGGCCTCTGTTCCTCTCCTCTAGGTCATCTACCATCAAAAGGCTTTGCTCAAATTTAGCTTGAGCTTCATTCTTTTCTACCTCAACTAGTTTCAGTCTCTTATTGACCTCTATATTATTCTTCTTAATAGCTAAACTCTCATTAAACAGTTCAACATAAGCTACTTGAAGACTTCCTCATCAACAGACTCATCAAGAGAGACTTCTGAATCAGCATCATTAATACTATCTCTCTCTCATCAGGACACTAGCAATAAAAGCAATATAATTGCCTTTAGGAGAGTCATCACCTTCAGAATCACTAAGTGATGCTGCCAGACTTTCTTGCCTTTAGCCCTAAGGTATGTGGGACACTCAGATCTAACGTGACCATATCCTTCACATTCATAGCATTGGGCACCACGGGATCTACTCTCCCTATCCTCTCCAGACTCTCTTCTGCTATGCCTAATCTCTCTAGGCTCATCCTCCCTATCCATATTACTTACTGCTATGGCCAATCTTCTTAAGTTTAAGAAATTTCTTAAACTTCTTTGCAAACAAGGCCAAATCACGATCCGTAAAGGTATCATTATCGCTAGACGAATCATGCACAACTTCCTTAGCGATTTTCATCGCAAATGTTTTTTGCTCTCTATAACCAGGAAGTTTTTTCTCATAAACTTGCAGTTTTCCTACGAGTTATTCCAAATCAAGCTTATCGAGGTCATTACTTTCCTCGATGGCGGTAATCTTGGGTAGGAATTTATCAGGAAGGGATCTAAGGATTTTCCTAACTATCCTATTGGTAGGAATAGTCTCACCTAGGTTAAAGCTTGAGTTAACGATATCGTTAATCTCAGCATAAAATTGATCAAAGGTCTCATCATCCTTCATTCTAGCGACCTCAAACCTAGTAGCAAGATCCTGAAGTCTACTATTTTTAACAGACAATGTGCCCTCATGCACAGTCTGCAGGATGTCCCAAGCATCTTTGGCTATCTCACACATAGATATTCTCCTAAATTCAGCAGAACAAACAGCACCATGTATGGCATTAATAGCCTTGCTGTTCCTATTGCTAGCATCAAATTCGTCGTTGGTCCAGGTCAATTTATCTTTAGGGGAAGATACCCCATCAACAACAACAACGGGAGGTTTCCACACGTGTTCAACAGTCATCCAGACCCTCTCATCTAAGGACTTAAGGAACGCCTTTATGCGAACCTTCCAATAAATATTCTGTGCCATCAAAAAATGGCGGACAATTCAAGGGTTGACTACACTCCATAGCTAATGGGTCAATGATCGAGTTCAGGCTCTGATACCAATTGAAAATTCGGGTTATCCTAGGTTTTGACCCTATGCGGAATTATAAACAATAAGCAGGACAAGTCCTGTTATTGCTACTATGGAATTGCAACAGCAAATTAACAGGCAACCACAATAACAAATAAATAAAATATGCTGCAAATATAAAAACAATAACGATGATAAAGCAGCAAATAAAATCAATCACACAAAATTCAACACAATAATTTTGGTGACGAAGTGGAAAACTCTTCCGAGTAAAAACCACTCCGGGTATAGGCTACCACCCAATCCACTATATCGAGAAAAACTTACAGCGATGGTCAAGACCTATGATGGCAACTCCACCGACTGAAGTACCTCTATACTGCAAGAACTCAATGAACTCTTCAAGCCCGCGACCCACGGTTTTCTTCTTCAGAACCTCTGAAGTCTCTGAGTAGATTGTATCACCTCTGAACGCCGGAACTCCGACTACCAAAAATCCTCCTATAGAACTCTAAAGGATTAGGGATTTTGGGTTATGTTGTGTTGAAGTTTTATCAAAGATGGAATCACACATTAATGAAGAAGACAAGAAGATGAAGAAGTCTTCAATGCGGATTCAAAGAGAGTTGAAAGCTTTGAGAGATTTGGCTCAAGGGAAAAGTGTTTCAGCTCTTTCAACTAATGGGGAATGGCGGCTAAGTGTTATATTTATAGGTAGGGTGAAAAACTAGGGTTTTGCAGGCCAAAAACACGTTCAGATCGCAGTCGCGTTCGAACGCTTACTGGAACGCTACACGAACCGCGCCCTTTCTGTGAAGACTCGTTCGAACGCCAATCGAATGCACAACGAACGTGAGCTCTCTGGAATGCTCCCGTTCGAAACCCACAAGAACGTGCCTCGAACGTTTGCTCTCTAGAATGCCCCCGTTCGAAACTAATAGAGAACGTGACACTAACGCCAACCGTTCAAACACTGCAACGAACGCACCACGAACGTATGTCTGATGCACAGCAGCCAAAACCAGTCTAATTGCACAAAGATCTTCAAGAAAGATTACAACTCAATTGAACTTGTTTTGTCACGGACATGCCAATAAAAAAGGTGCTAACAACATAATCTATTAAAATTATGCCACTTTAAAGCAGTTGTCGTAT
>SKCR01052402.1:0-21224 GCA_019454045.1 Zanthoxylum bungeanum | reverse complement strand
TGATGCAAGCTTCAAGTTTGTCTCTGGGAATTGTATCAGTATCTTGAATGATACTATCAACAACATCAATTCTGAAACATTCTTCTTCCTTTTCATCGCTCGGGAATTTCATGGCTTTGAAAATATTGAAAGTAACTTATTGGTCCTGAACTTTCATGGTTAGTTCTCATTTTTGTACGTCAATCACAGTTCGACCTGTTGCCAAAAATGGTCTCCCAAGAATGATTGGAACATCTTTGTCTTCTTCCATGTCAAGGATAATGAAATCAGCTGGGAGAATGAGTTTGTCAACTTTCACCAACACATCTTCAACCACTCCTCTTGGAAATGCGAGCGTCCGATCGGCAAGTTGCAAAGAAACAGAGGTAGGCATTGCTTCTCCAATCTGTAGTTTCCTGTAAATAGAAAAAGGCATCAAGTTAACACTAGCACCTAAATCACATAAAGCCTTACCGATGTAATGTTCTCCAATGGTGCACGGGACTGTGAAACTGCCAGGATCTTTCAGTTTCTGGGGTAGTTTCCTCTGAATGATGGCACTGCATTCTTCCGTCAATGCTACTGTCTCGTAATCTCCCAATCTTCGTTTTCGTGAAAGAATATCTTTCATGAATTTGACATAGCTGGGCATTTGTTCCAAGGCTTCTGCAAATGGAATATTGATGTGCAGCTTTTTGAATACTTCCAGGAATCGAGCAAACTGCTTGTCCAGTTTGTTTTTCTGAAGACGCTGAGGAAAAGGTGGAGGTGGAGTAATCTGTTCTTTTTCCTTTGCTTCTTTTTCCTCCATCTGTTGCTCTGCTTCTTTTGGAACATCTTCAATGGTTGCCTTGATTCCAACATCTTTGTTGATTTCAGTACCACTTTTCAAGGTGATGGCTTGACATTGCTCCTTCCCTCGGTTCCTTGGATTCGGTTCTGTGTTGCTGGGAAGATTTCCTGGTGGTCTGTAACTCTGAGCATTGGCCAGTTGTCCAATATGATTTTCCAGTGCTTTGATAGAAGCTGATTGGTTCTGAATCATAGCATCGTATTTTTTTAACTGAGCCAGCACTTCTGCCATTACTGGTTCTTTTTCATGCTCCTGGCCTTTGTTATGTTGCTGGAATACAGGTGGTGGATTGTTCTGTTGCTGAAATCCTGGTGGTGGATTGTTCCTTTGTCTAGAATTGTTGCTCCATGAAAAATTGGGATGATTCCTCCACCCTGGGTTTAGGTGTTGGAATATGGATTGTTTCTCTGTCTGTTGAAATTGTTGACATAATTCACCGTTTCTTCAGGTTGAGTTGGCTCTGGTGCTCCTCCATATGTTGAACTTGTTGCTCCAATATTGCTTTGAGTGTTGAGAGTCTCCATGAATTTGCATATCTGGTCCAGTTTGGCACTAACTGCTGTGTTGGCTCCGACTTCATAAATTCTTGCAATTCTTTGAATCAAGCTCCTTTCTGTTGGCCACAAGGAATTGTTATTGGCCATCTCTTCGATTAGGTCCCAGGCTTGATTTCTCCTTTTGACATCAAAGCTCCTCCAACAGCAGCATCAACTGTGGTTTTCATCAATCCAGAAAGTCCATTATAGAAAGTTTAGACTTGAAGCCATTTTGGAATCTCATGGTGAGGACATTTCCGGAGCAGATCTTTGTATCTTTCCCAAGCTTCGTACAGAGATTCTGAATCTTGCTGCACAAAGGATGTGATGTCATTCCTCAACTTTGCAGTTCTGGCTGGTGGAAAGTATTTTGCAAGGAATTTGGTGCTAGAGTGTTCCATGTTGTGATGGAACCAGCTGATAGTGAATGTAGCCAGGCCTTTGCTCTGTCTTTCAAGGAGTATGGAAAAACTCGCAGTCTCATTGCTTCTTCTGATGCTCGGTTGTAATTGAAAGTGCCACAAACTTCCAGGAAGTTGCTGATGTGGGCATTAGGATCTTCAGTTGCATTCCCCCCAAACTGAACTGACTGCTGAATCATCTGAATGCAAGTTTTGATATCTCATGCATTTGCTGGTAAGGGAGGAAGTACAATACAGGAAGTGAGGCAAATCTTATTGAAACATCAAAAGGAGAGGAACTGATCGTGCCAGGTATGTCTGAACGAATGGTAGAAATGATTAACCGTGCTGATGCTTTTATTGCTTTGCCAGGTGGCTTGGGTACATTGGAAGAAATTTTTATTATACTATCTTGGCCCCATAAATTAATAACAAAAAGGTTTTAAGTCCTTGTGGGATCGATACTTTTTATACTACTTGAACGATACGTGCGCTTGCGTTATACTTGTGTGATTACGCCGGTCAAGTTTTTGGCGCCATCGCCGAGATCTAACCACCGAGACCAAACCGAGACTACCCAATCGCCACTGTCTCGCCTGAACCGAACCACACAAGACCGATCATTACGGATCTCCAACCCAAAGCCGCGAACCCACTCTTGCCGAAACCAGAAGCCATCACCTGAGACCAAAACAGAGAAACCGTGAACCACCACCGAGCCACCAACGAACCAAACCGAGAGAACCCACCACGGCCAAAATCAGAATTTGAGATTAATATTAATGATTTGATAAAAATTTGATTTGGTAAATGGTAAATTGATTTGGTAATTAGGATTGAATTGTGGTGTGTTTGATTTGGGAATTTTCAATTGCGAAGTGTTGGATTGTGGATTAATTTGATTCGTAGATTGTGGGGGCGAAGGGTTGAATTGAGGTGTTTGTGGCATTTGATAGATTTAGGTTGTGTTGGATAATCAAAAATTCAGGGGAGACTCTGCCGGGTTTTTCTGAAAAATACCAAAGTTGGGATTTAATTGGTGATAATTTTTTAGGGTGAATTTTGGGGAAATTTTGAGTTTTTAGAGGTGATTCTGCCAAAATTTTTAATGAAAAATGGTCAAATAGCAATTGTGGTAAGAACCGTAATTTGGGCATAAATCTTAATCAGTAATTTTTCCTGTAAAATTTCAGCTGACCATGTATTATCTTCTAAGCTCTTCTTCTACTGTTTAAGACATTGAGGACAATGTCTCATTTAGGTTTGGGGGAGGGAATTAGTTGATTAATACCTTGTTTTTAGTATGTGTGTTATTTTTATTTTTAGTTCAAAATTTTTCGAAAAATACAAAAAAATTGAAAATTTTCAAAAATTACAAAAAATTTTTTGTGTTTTTATTTTGACTAAAAGGTGAAATTGGTAAGAGATAACCGAGTAAGGAATTTCCACTCCTGAGACGTATCTCAAACCTATTTCGAAATAAGTTAATTTTTGTTTATTTCATTTTGAATTATTTAATTTGTGAATTCTCCATAATACTGACTAAAATGGATTTTCATATTCTCAGTTGACAGGTATTATCAACATATATAGTAACATACAGACATGAGCTAAAAATTGAAAAGTTTGTAATATTCAGTGTTCTAGTTTAATTGGAGGAAGCATCTCAAAAAAGTGATGGAGTAAAAAAAAAAAAAAAATCTGATTTACAAAAATAAAGTATCTAAGATCCGGGTTATTAAGTCTGTAAGGGTGTTTCAACACCCAGTGCCCTAAAACCAACTGGTTTGGGAGTCACTGGCCCAAAGCTCGCTACATGGATCGAAGATGCTGCAAATATATATATATATATATATCTGAAGTCTGAGTAATTAAGTTCGTAGGGGTGTCTTAACACCTGGTGCCCTAAAGCCAACTGGTTTGGGAGCCACCGACCCAAAGCTCGCTACATAGACGGACGGTATTGTATATAAATAAAAAATAGAGAAAAATCAAAAAAAAAAAATCAGAAAAATCAGAAAATTATTCCATTGCTACAAAAAGGTGTGAAATCTGATAGAACTTTAGGACAAAAATATTACTCTCTTATCAACTGCACTCATGACTGTTGTGGGCAAAAATGAGTTGATCAATATTTTGTTAGCTGTGTATATGGAGAATGGTAAAAATAATCGGAGAATTTACTTATTCAGTAATTTAGAAAGAAACAAAACAACTAGTAACTTGGAGTAGAATTTTCACCTGATTAGTCACTAACTTCTTTATTCTCTTTTCGCTTGTCTTTTTGCTTTTGTGTGCATTAGTTTTAATACCTTTTTACTTTTGTAAAATGTTTGTGGGTATCATTGCTGTAAACCCTCACGAGACTACAATCGTCCACTAGGGACACCTAGGGGTTTAAAGGCTTGTTGCATATGCTAAATGCAACCGTGATCCCTACGAAAGTGGCTTAGTTAAATTTTATTATGTTATTTTATTTTGTATTTTTCTCGAGGACTAGCAAAATGTTAGGTTTGGGGGTGTGATGAGTGGTATTTATATCACTATTTCCCACTCATTTAACTTAATATTTTGTATAGTTTCTTGAGTTTTGTGAACGTTTTGATGTGTTTTATTGTTATTTTGCAGATAAATAAAGTTTGGACAGCACTGGAGGCAATTTGGGGCAAAACCAGACAAAAATGCGTCAACAGGGATATTTTAGTCTTCTGCGCGTCGCGACGCTGGAGCATTGCGCGCCGCGACGCCCAACGTGAGCCGAATCTGCTAACGTGCGCCAGGTCAACGGTCAACAATTTGAGAAGTTTGACTTTGCTAACATGTGCCTTGCCACGTGTCACCACCACAGAAGATCCGCTAACGTACGCACGCCACATCATCATGACGTCACCAATGACGTCATGAACAGTGCCACGTCACCAATGACGTCAGCATAATAATTGAGTCTTAGCCGCCATGACACGTGTCGACCTTATCCTCTTATCCGAATCGCTACGTGTCAAGCTGTCATCGTGCCACGTCGATAAAATCCAGCGTCGCGACGCTGGAATAGTAAATTTTTGCCTATAAATTCAGCGCGAAATTTCAGATTTCAACACACCTCTCTCTCTCTTGAATTCTCTCTAAAGAGAGAGTTTCTCTCCTTAGAATTTTTATTTTTTTTATTTTTTAGTTTTTTTTAATTTTTTAGTTTTGTAAATAGTTTTAATTACTTTTTGTAATAATAGTAATTTAATTTTTACTTTTTACTTTTTACAATTTTTACTATTCACCATGATGTTGTAACTTCCCCAGCTAGGGTGAAAGGTAATTCTTTTACTGTTGCTATTTAGATTAATCTCCCTTAAAAATAATATATTAACTATTTAAAATATTGACTTAATAAGGGATACCGCTATATTGGTCGGTTGGTAAATTTATTTTTTGCTCCGCCTTAATGGCTGGTTGGACTTAATTTGACTTAATCAGGATACCGCCAGATTGGTCGGTTGGTAAATTTATCACAAGTTTATATATTATTTTACGGGAGATATCTAAATTAGTAGTAGTAAAAGTAATTCCTTTTACCTTAGCATTTTATTTTATTGTAATTTACTTTTCAGCTTTTACTTTATGTCTTTTACTTTTATGTTTTTACTAGCCCTAATTATGTGTTAGTTATCTGGGGTTGTGATGATTTTTAATATCACCGGTTTATAAGGGGTTATTTTATAGTTGGGTAATTTAAAGGTTTATTTATTAAGTCTTAAGCTTAATGCTTCTTGTTTTCTGATCACCAATAAGATTGATGTGGTAAATCTAAAATGAACTAGACATAGAGATTTTAGGTTTCAGCCTTAGACTTAATAGCCCACGATCTTCCTTGAGGATAGATAACCCTTTAATAGATTTCCTTACAGGATAGACATATACCTGTCGGGCGGGGGTAGCCATAATTGGAACTTAAACTTAATGAATCCAGATAATTTGGTTGACATAGACATATGGTTCAATTGGGTTAAAACTGGGTATTTACGTCTGACCATCGACAAAGGCTTTTGCATAATTTAGTGTTCCAGGTTAGTAAACTGATTTATTACACAAACATAAAATAATCACTTCATCTTTTAAATGATATTAGAATGATTCACAACCCTAGATCTTTGTGTCTTTTGTTATTTTCCTTAGTATTTTCTTTTGTCTTTTTATTTATTTATTTATTTTGTAAAACCACATTCAACCAATCAAACAATCATTCTCTTCTTCATTTAATTAGATATATGTAAATAAATAGATTCAACAATTAATAACAATAGTAGGAACTAAGTCCTCGTGGGATCGATATTTTTATACTACTTGAACGATACGTGCGCTTGCGTTATACGTGTGTGTTTTACGCCGGTCATTAAGGCAGTATAAATCCAGCCAGTTTCCAAGCATAGTGAGTGGACACCTTTCTCTTTAAGTTGATTTTATTTACTGATTTATTTGTTCTTTATAAATTCATACTTACTTTTCCAGCGCATAGGGCATTAGCCTTTATTTAATTACAGTTGTTTTCAGTTGATGGCGATTTAGAAAAGAGATGTTTTTGAAAATTGAGTTTTTATGATTGTTCGAGGCGAGAGGGAAAAACTCACCCCAGTATGTAACTTGACACAGTTGGAATTGACGGATAGAGACCGTGTGCACACGTAGAGCAGGGCTAGGGGGACAGAGATACGTAACGCCCCTAGACCCTAGTTTCAGAGCTTGGGTGGTAACATAGTTCCGCATCCCCAGTTCTAGTTTGTGGCTTGGGGGACGACGATACGTAACGCCCCAAGACCACCAGTTTCAGGGACAAGTATGGCATGATTTGGGGGACGGCGATACGTAATGCCCCAATGTCATGGATTTGCATATCTGGCTCCAGGGCGTATGGGGGGACAGCAATACGTAGCACCCTCATGCGTCAGTTTTCAACAGATCAGCACAGTTACCATATTTTAGAAATAGTTTTCAGTTACCAGATTTTTAGAAAAAGTTTATAGAAACCAGATTTGAGAAGCAGTTTTCAGAAGATAAAACTCAAAAACAGCTTCAGAAAAACCAGTTTTATTAAAGAGATTTCATATGAAGTGATTCATTTTCTAAACTTTAGTTTTAAAGACTTAATGAATTGATTTAAGTTTTTCAATTTCAGGTCCACTAACTTAGATCGAATAACGATCTAACCCCATACTCCCAGTTTTCTTTGGTTATAGGTTTCTCTGAGGACGAGCTCAGAAGGACGGATACTGATGCAGTCACTTGGGTTGGAGTCCACCAGTTCAGAGTCGAGTCAGAGTCAAAGTTAAGTTGTATGCATTCATTAGTGTTATATAAGTCATTATAGGTATCCATTAAAGAGTTGTAATGAAACGTATATTTTGAATACACAGTTATATGTAATAAAAGTATTTTATGATGTTGAGTTGGGCCATGGTCCCTGAGCATGACTTTGCATTTAAAAAGTACAATAATATAGAATATAGTCAAAAGTCAGAGGCTTATAGGGTTAGTACAGCTATCCCCTTCCGGTAACATCTCCCAGACTTGGGGATGTTACAAAGATGGTATCAGAGCATGGTCTAGGGAGTCAGTGACTACAGTGGCCAGAGTGCTAGGGTCCTCTATACTCAGTATGTTTGGGATACCCGTATATAAGGCACCACCTCTCTAGTATCCGATCCTCGAGTATGTCCTCAAGATCCTCAGACAGGTTAGTAAGTATTTCCAAGCCTTCTGAATCATTTTTCCTTACTCTAGTTAGGAATCATTTCGTAATCATCCTAGATTACCCCTTGATGTTCGGTAAAAGCTAGGGAACCGGATAGTAAGTTCTAAAGAAAGTTATCCAAGAAAGTAAAAAGAAAAATGGAAAGCTAGAAGAGAAGTAAGGGAAGTGTAAAGATGATTAAGTAGTCAGAAGTAAGAAAAGATAGAGATACATGATTAGATCAGTAAGAAAGTACATGACCTATAGTAGCCAAGAGAATAGAGAAAGCCCCAACAAGTATTAGAGTTGCCCAGTAGAAGTAAGACTCCTCTCTTATTCAGGAAATTCTTTCAATAAATCCCATAGCCTTCGAGATCTTCCTATAGATAGTGACTTCCCCGAGTAATGAAAAATAGCTAGAGAGATAACAGAAGTAAAAAACCCAGATTAGTTTTGAGGGGCCCAATGGACCTAGATGTTAAAAAGGATTTAGAGAACCCCAGATACCCAAACTCCGATCTAGATTCCCAAGTGAGAAATAGAAACGGTTAGTTACTTTACCCCCAACAATCTGATGGAGACAAGACCTTAAACTATCTAGTCTTCGAACCCCCGAGGCACCAGATAAGGAAGTTGCCCTGATAGGGCCTACCACATACCTACCTTACATGAGAAATAGACTCTACCAGGACACGTAACACCATAATAAAGATATCAAAGCTCGTCGAGACATAAGATGTTTACCCTAGTCCCTACCAGTATATGCATAGACAAGTATAGAAAAACTGATGAGAGTTCACGTAGGATTTCAGAAGATTGATCACCCAAAAAATAAATTAAGAAAGTTTCGAGGATTATTAGAAAGAGGACCCAGTGTAGCCTAAAGGACTATACAAGTCAGCATAAAGTTTGCAGTAATAATAGAAGACCACCGAAATATATCAAACTTAGAAGAACCTAATGATCAGCCCACCAGCCAGTAGAAAACCCTAGAAGTATAAAAGAAGAGATCCGTGAGGTTAAGGATATTTAGAGATGATGAAAGTACTAGTTCGGACCATAGAACAAGTGCCATAGTAGTGATTGGTGGCAAGAGCTAAGAACATAGATTTTGGAAATAGCCAGAAGTGCGAACCACCACTAGCCTCAGTAGTATGACGTGGAGTTAAGAAATAGGATATGGAGATAGCAAGAAGGAAACAGAAGTGGTAAGAAGATTCAGTACGTACGGTGAAATAAGAAAAGAAGTTTAGAGATAGTAAGATAAGTGAAGACCTCAGAAAAACCAATGAAGAGTAATGAATCTTAAAACATGGATTAGTTGACCAGGTCCTCGAGGAACCAATGACGACCCTCCCTTCCAGAAACCTCAATTTTAGAAAACATGCAAACACCTAACCAGAGCATTACCAGGCTTTAGTGTAAGCAGAAGTATGTATCTAGAGATCCTTATGGAGGAGATATGCCCAACTTAGAATCTAGTAAGGATGTGGATAGTAAAGAAAAGCAATTGATAGGTTAGGTATAGTGCGAGATAATTAGACAGTTAAATGGATGAGTTCAAAGAAACATAGATAATCAGCATGAGCTAAAAGAGATTGAAGTCACAATAAGTTGAGCTAGGGAGCCTTTAAAAAAAGAAAAGATAAAGACTACAAAGAAATTAAGGAAAATGATTCTTAGGAATAGAGTGAGTAACTTATAAATTACCCATGGTAATGAGAATGAGAAATTAGATAAAAAGTAGCACCTGAACCCAAGAACTAATAAGAGATGCATTAAACAATCAAAGATGATGGAATTCCCAGGGAAATAAAGATATAAGAAATTTAAGGAACTAAGAAGATAAGTAAAAAACTAGATGAAAAATAATACCTGAACTGAAGATTTAGTAAAAGATGTTCTAGATATTGAGGTTAAAAGAGAATTTTCAGGATAATAGAGATGATGTAAGAAGTTCAAGGAACTGAGATAAGAAAGAAATTTTCACAGCAGGGTAAGCTTATTAAGAAGGAAAGCAAGAGAGTATAATGGTACCCAAAGAGAGAGAGTAACAACTTTAGAAGGCTAAACAAAAAATAAGATAGGAAAAGATACATAGATAGTATGAGGAAGTTCTTAGAAAACACGACCTTAGAAAGACTTCGCAGAAGGGGCAATGAGTTGGAAGAGACAACTAGATAGTTTTAGCAGTCATACCCTAGTATGAGGAAAAGTTATCAGACATGTATACACGAAGGTTCCAAACTTATAAATAAGTCATATGTGAAATTAGATCGTTATAATTAGAAAACCTCGGGATAAGCACCCTCCCAACCCTTAATAGATAACAATCGTAGAAATGGATCTTCGAGGTTACTTCAAGATATTCCAAAAATAAGTAAAAGTATACTAGAGGAAGATCAAAAGTATATGACTTTCAGATGCAGTTTAAGAATGAAATAAAGTAAGGGGTAGCTCTAAGTAAAAGAGTTGAGGAAGAAAGAATAGATTCATAGAAGCTTAAAATAGCTAAATACAAAGAAGTAAAAAGATGGAAAGAAATAAGAAAATTTTAAAGATAATCTTCGGATAAGGAACCAGAGACATAGACCACTGGAGTTCTTAGTATAGCATAAGACAAACAGAAGACAAGAATAGTGCAAAGGAAAAAGATTAGAAGTAAAGCTGTGAAGATGCAGTAACGGTAGTAGAAGAATACTTAGTAAGAAAAGATGAAGTATGTGACCATAGGGTTTAGTAGAATCAAAATGCAACCAAAGATCCCTTACGTGTTAGTTCACGTAAAGTACCTTAGTACCCAGCCCAAACTTAGTTGACCAAACCACTACGGGTTTGAGATGGCCTAAGCCACGGGTATGGGTGGTTTGGTAGATGTGCAGAATAGTATGGAATCGCGGAAAATAGTTACTACAGAGTTGTAACTAGCATAAGGAGTGAATCCTTAAGGTATTATATGTGTACGTATATTTGAGTAATGACCCTTGACAACACTAGACTTTGGAGAACAAGTCAGTAAGGAATACCGAAACCAGACTTACTGTAGCAGTGAAAACAAGAGTATAAAGAAAAGAATGGATTATAGTCAGGACTGAAGCACCGACATCCCCATTTACAGCAAGAGTGCAGTTTAAGTAAAAATGTGCATACAGTTTAGCCCCAACAAAACCACCAGACCCAACTTTCTTAGTACAACCCATTGAGTGGACAATAATAAAGGATAAAGGTACATAAGGAGTTAGACCCTGCATTACAAGTTTTAAGTTATACAAATAAGCAGAGACAAGAAGTTATAGAGAGGAACCGGTAAGCATTCTGGTATAGACACATGTACGTATTGGGCCACATAAGCAGAGTATGAGGAAAGATATAGGAATGAGACTCCTTGGTGCATCATAAGGACTTTAACATGGCCATTATATAAAATATTGATTAGAAAGTTATGAAAATAGGACGATGAGTTCCCTTTCGATCTAAAGTTAGAGGTACCAAACAGGAAACAGAAGCCAAGACAAGGGAAAACTGAAACGAGCATGAATTAGTTTACAGAAAAGTAAGAGTTCTAGCTGGTGAATTAAGATAGATTGAAGAATAAAGTTAGTCAAGGTGGATTGTCCAGAGACATGTCGTGAATCGGTGGTCTGTGGTGAGATCCCGAGTTCAGAAAGGATTCGAGGACAAATCCTATTTAAAGGGGGAGAATTTGTAACGACCGATAGATTTTACTACTGTATACAACTGTACTACTACGTATGGGTTTTAGACACATAAAATAAATCATTTTGAGACCTAAAATACTTGTGGAATGATTTTGAGAATGATCGGTTAATCCTTCGAAATCCCGGGACGAGACTGTACTGTGTGTTCCGTTTGGACAGCCCATGGTATTTTGGGCATAACGTTTTCGTATGAACTCCGATTTTTATAAATTTTATATCTTCAGAAAGATAAGATCGATACCTACAACTTCCGTGTTGAAAATTTCCCATATTTGGACCAGAATCGGGTCAAAAACGCCAGTCAAAATTTCGGATGAATAGTGATTTCGGGCTCAAATGGATAAATCTCCAACTTTCTCCATATTTCTACATTATTCCATATTTTTCTTAATATCATTTAGGTCCTACTATATAAATGGGTTACTATTGAAGGTTTAAGGAATTTGGGGAAAACACAAAAGAAAGAAAGAACAAGAAGACGTGAAGGAAATGAGGGAACTAAGAAAAGAAGAAGAAGAAGAAGAAGAGAAAAGAAGAAGAAAAAAGAAGAAAAAGAAGAAGGGTTCAAGGCCATTCACAAGCAAGAAAAAGAAGGAAATCATGGAAGACATGAGAGGCAGTAGAAAATAAGGAAAAGAGGTAAAACCCATTTAACCCAATTCTTGATTTTGTTTAATTTTGGAAGTATAAATGTAGCTTAGAGTTGATGGCATGCTAGGAGCTACATATGGAAGGTTTATATGTAAAGAAAAGGGTTGTGGAGTTAAATGTTTGGGTTTGGAAAAGTTAAAAGTTAAATTAAGAATTATGGATTTTGAGGTTTAATGTGTAGTTAATGATGATAATATTGTAATTTATAATGTGTGGAATTGATGTAAATTGATGGATTCTGTGTTGGAAGTATTATGAAAGTTTAGGGATGAAATTGGGTGAAAATCACATAAGGAGAAGAAGATGCAGAATATGAAATACAGGTCTGCGTCGCGACACAGGAAGACCCTTGCGTCGTGACGCGTGAAGGAATTCATGGTCAGTTTCTGGGCAACGTGCGTCGCGACGCGAAGGACTCTTGCGTCACGACACAGATACAAAATTCAACCAAATTGATTTTAGGCCATTCTAGTTCCACGCCAGCGTATTAGAGACCACCCTTAAGATCTAGAATTAGTCCTTATGCCCATATTACATTCTGGTACAACATGATATAATGAATTACGACTTTACGCATTTAAAATTAGTAGTTTGGCCTAGTTCTAGAATTCATCTCGTAACTTTTAGTCTGATCAAGCTATCACTTTTAGACCATTGCAGGAAATGCGATCTCCTTCGTCGAGGCAGTATAAATCCAACCAGTTTCCAAGCATAATGAGTGGACACCTTCTCTTTAAGTTGATTTTATTTACTGATTTATTTGTTCTTTATAATTCAGACTTATTTTTTCAGCACATAGGGCGTTAGCCTTTATTTAATTACAGTTGTTTTCAGTTGATGGCGATTTAGAAAAGAGATGTTTTTCAAAACTGAGTTTTTATAATTTTTCGGGGCATGAGGGAAAATAGATCCACACCCCCAGTTCTAGTTTGTGGCATTGGGGTCGGCGATTTGTAACGCCCCAAGACCACCAGTTTCAGGGACATGTATGACATGCTTTGGGGGACGGCGATACGTAACGCCCTAAAGACATGGATTTGCATATCTGGCTCTAGGGCGTATGGGGGGACGGTGATACGTAACGCCCCAATGCGTCAGTTTTCAACAGATCAGCACAGTTACCAGATTTTAGAAACAGTTTTCAGTTACCAGATTTTTAGAAACAGTTTATAGAAACCAGATTATAGAAGCAATTTTCAGAAGACATTACTCAAAAGCAGCTTCAGAAAAACCAGTTTTATTAAAGAGATTTCATATGAAGTGATTCTTTTTCTAAACTTTTGTTTTAAGGACTTAATAAATTGATTTGAGTTTTCAATTTCAGGTCCACTCACTTAGATTGAATAGTGATCTAACCCCCATCACTCCTAGTTTTCTTTGGTTACAGGTTTTTCTCTGAGGACGAGCTCAGGAGGACGGATACTGATGTAGTCACTTGGGTTGGAGTCCACCAGTTCAGAGTCGAGTCAGAGTCAAAGTAAAGTTGTATGCATTCATTAGTGTTATATAAGTCATTATAGGTATCCATTAAAGAGTTGTAAAGAAAGTATATTTTGAATACACAGTTATATAATAAAAGTATTTTATGATGTTGAGTTGGGCCATGGTCCCTGAGCATGAATTTGCATTTAGACAGTTCGATAATATAGAATATAGTCGAAAATCAGAGGCTTATGAGGTTAGTACAGCTATCCCCTGTCAGTAACATCTCCCAGACTTGGGGATGTTACATATATATATATATATATATATATATATAGAGAGCTAGCACAGAGTCAAATGGACCTATAGTTCCGAGATCCAATAATCTTGCAGTACTAATTAAACTTTTTAATTAAATATTCTGGATTATTAACTTTGGGTTATTCCACTAAAAACCTGAAGCTGCATTCTTGTTGTCGTAGATAGATAAAATAAGGTGAACTACGTCGGTGTCTATCGATATAGTCATTACATACGGATTAGGCCTTCACGAGTATCTCATAATTAGTATCGGGTCAAAATATCTATTATACTCCTCTAATTATTTTTATCTTAAGTACCACTGAGTCTCTAATAAATGACTTATTCATAACTATTATGAATGTTAATCTTTTTATTCGTAATAGAAAGACTTGAGCGATCTAATCGTTCAAGTACCGAATCATTCCTTAGGGAAGATACTCCTCTACTTCTCGTAAGAAGGAGTGAACTTCATATATATGTAAACATCCCCAATTACATACCAAACTATGTCCCCAAAGTACGTAGCTATTGATCGGGATTAATACACCAACCTTACCTTTGTAAATCAAAGGAAAGAGCCTGTAATGTAGGAGTTCACAGTACACTCATGATTCAAATCAATCCATATATGACAATCTAATATATTGAAATAAATTTCTTTATTTAACAGATATTATAAGAAACTCATTTAATCTAGGTCTAGTCCTATATGATCACATCATATAAGTGTTAGGGTTGGTGCTCGGAGTGCCAATCCGGATCATATTTATGTCTGATTCATGAATACAAATAATTCATTTTTCCATAATATTACTTATTTAATGGTAGCACCTCTTGTCTTTTATATACATATTCGATCTAATTACGATTAGATATCTAATTATGATTAGATTGAAACTAAATCTGATTTAGTGATATGTGTATATTAGACAAAGACCCTAGAATTTATAATGTAGTGCGCGGTTACAACGTAGTTTGTATTTGACATTGGGAAGCATCACTATAAGTTGTATATACTTAAATAAAGTTCCTAGTCAAGATTTACTAACACGGGTTTAGTAAAATCACTGGTATATCGTGACTTGGTCCGATGGTTTCCGATGAACCATGAGTCTCGGGAGACTCGTATAGACATGTAGGTGTTTATTTGATAACACTGAACTACTCACTGAAGATTTCCTAATAGATGATACACCAACGTCAATAGGAATCTTCTCGAGTTGAGCGAGCATAGTGATCCTTCTACTTGAGATACCATATTGGATATATGAGTTATCTTCCACACTTTGATGACAGTCACGTCACCGATCTATTTAGATCAGACCTCCACCTGTTCATTGGGTGTGGACTGATGCTCATGATATCCAGTGCGTATCAAGATAGAATCCGTCAGTCCTGTGTACATGGCATAGGTTTCCTACACGTGTTTGCGATCTAGTAAATCCATGGTCGTGGTATAACTTCGGAAGCGAGTTCCGAGTGTTATTTAGAGATCGTAAATTTGAAAGTCGAATATATTATACCATAAGAATTTGACGTTCTTATCTATATCCCATATATAATATGGATAACCTGTGACGGAAGGATTATACGTATGCAATGACCTCGACTTGCAAAGTTTAGCGAGATTATCCGTGGTCGTCATAATTCATTATCCGTGGTCGTCATAATTCATTATCCGTGTTCGTCATAATTATACAAAATGGGATTCCGTGACGGATAAACCTAAACTTAGAGAGTCCACAATATGAAGTGTACTCTTTGAGTACTTGGGCAACGCGTTATGAATAATATTGATTATTCATAATACTTCACCGAATTAAATAATTTAACTCGAGTCGTTTAAATGGTTAAATGAAAATACATGCTTAGGGGATTTTGGTCAATTAATAATTAATGTGTATTTATATTTGATACAAAATTTGATTTGATATATATTAATTAATTTTCAAATGAGACTTTGACACATGCCATTAATATATGTATTTGTTATTTAATGTAAATAAAAATACATATATATAATAATTTATATTATTAATTATTTAGATATTTAAATAATTAAATGATATCTATATTCATAAATGATATGTTATATGGCTAATTATTATTGGTTACATGTGGCAAAGCTTTTAAAGTTGAAGAATACAAATCGATTTTGTCAACTTAAAGCTTTAATAATTTAATTTGATTAAATAAATAAAATTGACCAAATTACCCCTCAATTCCGTCCCTACCCAAGTATTTAAAGTGAGAAAATTTTGTTTTCTCATTTAAGAACCTCCATGACCAAAATACCCATTTTTTAACCCCTAAGTCGGTTTTGGCTTGTATTTAAAGTGGAAAATTTTTGTTTTCTCATTTAAAGAAAGACATGGTCGAAACCCATCTCAAAGAAAGCACCCAAAAATTTTCTTGAAGAATCAAGGAAGAAAGTGAAGAAAATCAAGAAAAAGTTTAAGGATTTTAGGAGATTTGGAGGTAATCTTCATAACTCTTAACTTAGAAAGTTTTTTTTCTTGTTCTTGAGTATCTAGACATGTTCTAGGGTTTCTTCCTTTCTTATATTTTGGGCCTTTTTGATTTGGAGGATGGATTTGGAGGCTAGATGCATGTGTGAAGTTTGATTGGATGATATTAGTGTAATATTGATTTAATTTTGTCATTTTATGACTTGTTGCCATTCTAGAGTGTTATGACCACTCTTGTAACTCCAATAATTGTTCTTGAGTTATTCATAGATGGTGGCTTTGGTTGGTGTTAGTATTAATATGATTGATATTGAGAAAATTGGATTTATAGCATGAAAAATGATATTTTTGTTACAAAAATCAGATCTGGAAATTCTATATTTTTGGTGATGAAATGTATGTTTTATAAATGTATTGGATGTGTTTTGGGCATTGGAATAAATTCCGGAAATTGTTTCAGAGTTAAAATATACGAAAACTGTGAAAAACGGCGTTACCGGGTGAGATTCGGGCTTACCGGGTGTCTGCTGTCCAAACAGTAATTGGTCACTGTTCAGGCAGCCCATGGACTACCCTAGTGCTGTTGGGGCTAACCTGGGCAGCCCCCAAGTGCATTGGGTAGTCGGTTCGGTCAAAAACGTATTTTATGCCATTTTACGGAAAAACATTTTCGTAAAAGTTTTCTTAACTATTTATGTCACTATTTGATATCGAATAACTATGTTTAGGTGAAATATGAATAAATTATTCATATTGGATATTGAATAATTTATTCGATAATTTAAAAAGTTTTAAAATTACAATTTCACCCGAACCGCGAGCTTCCGCTGCGCCCGCGCCAAAACCCCAACAAAAATGGTATCAGAGCAGGTCTGATTCTTCATCCATTACATTTGTCATGCTTGATATATGATATATAATCCAATTTTGATGTTTTCACATGCATGTAATTTAGATATTTCTTGACTTGTTGGTTCTACGCTAACGGGAAACGTAACAGAAATTTAATGGTTAAGTTAAGTTATGTTTTCAAAGGTAGAATTGAACTGTTTAGAAGTTGATCTAGATTTAACTCTGTATTTGATGTAGAGCAAAGCTTTCTTGAGGAATATCCCCGCTTAAATAAGGCAGTAAAATGACATGTATTAGATGCACGTTTCTTGGTCTGTCTTGTCAATACGGTTTATAGGTATCTTTCTATGGCTGCATCCGAGGAAGTGCCAAAGCAATGAGGGGTAGTTTTTGATAGAATTTTATCGATACCGGATGTATATTTGATACTAGACAATTCAAGTGAAAGTGGAAATCCTAACATGCCAAAGCTGTCAGGAGTACATCGGTAGCTTGAGTTTGTTATTGGCAAGTGAAGCATTGATACGCCTCATTGTGAACGTGCCAAAGCTGCCAAAGCATTGATTCGAGAACTTTCAATATGTTTCTGATGAAACGCAGATAGAATATTTTGAATGGTTCAAAGATATTCTTTTTGAAGTGTTGAAAACTATATTTTTAAAATTCATCGTGAGTCTTTGAATTGTTCAAAGATGTTTGATATGATCAAACATATGAATTTATGACAATTAATTCTAAAGTTATTTAATAAATGTGATTCTTACTCAATATTATTCTTCTATGATTCCATCGTGATGGATTTGATCAGTGAGAGAAATCGAATCTTATATGATTTGATTCATTTGATATTGAGTGTTACCAAATTAGTTTTCAATACTCTTGGAGATATGCTCCAGTAACACTAATTCATCTTTTTAATTAAGGTTCCATTAGTTTCTACAATTACGTATATGATATGTATAAGTAGAAAATTCGAATCTTGAAAAGTTTGAGTTTTGAATCTTTCTTTTGTATAATGGTTATATAATTGAAAGTACTTGCACCTCGGAGGTACAAGTAAAAGTTTATCATTTATTCTATTTAATAGAATATTGTATTCTATTTGATAGAATATATTCCTACGATCCCGAGTAATAAAATTATTTTATTACTTGTGTGTAACATTGGGGGTTAATGATTGTAGAAAAGACTTGACTTTTTGATGTCAAATGTGAGAGTGATAAACTATAAATGGAACTACGTAATTAATAAGATGAAAAGACCATTAGAAAGCTTCCATATAAGTCCAATAGGATGTCAAAATCATTAGCGTAGTATTTGATACTTAATGGTTCTGCTGTTTTCTTATCGACGAAAATTATCCTATAACTTATAGCGTGAGCGATATTTGATATAGATTTCGGAAGTTAGCATTGAACCATAGATCTAAGATTGTTCGTAGCTTACTACGATCAAGTTCGGAACTTGATTGAGCTTTCATTATGAATCGTTCATAAAATGTGCAAATTATTTGCGCAGTAAAAGGAAAGTCAGCTTGTTAAAGGTTTGACCTTTATAATATGACAATGAGAAAAGTTATACTCAACTATCTATTATAGATTCTGAGAAAACTTGTCTCTAGTCGCACTAATTGAACAATTAAGGATCTGTTGGTTAATGTTGATATGAAACTGTGTATTTTGGCTAAAGAATGCAAAGTGGCGTTCCTGAATGGTTTCTTCGAATGAGAGATCCATTGTGGTTTCTTTGTTTGAAAAGTTCATTCTAGAATGACCCTAGAGTTTTTATTCTGCTAAGATCACATTTTGATATACTAGCTTATAGAGCCTATTGTAGACTCAGATAAGCTTTCCGAAAATTTGTGTTCTCTAATTTTGATACAGTCAGATTGTCTGATTTTATCAAAACATAGAGAATACATATTTGATAGTAGGGTCAGTGTGAGCATACAATTTTCTTTCTAGTATTGTATATCCTAACGACATAATTCTAGGTCAAGCGGTCAGATTTCAAAGCTTCTGGTTCGTCTCATGTAGTGTCTAAGAACCTGAAACACAAGAAACAAAAATAATAAGTAAAAAGAAAATAGACACAAGTAACGCATCGAACCCCAAAATTAATAGTAAAAAAATAAATAAGTCTCAGACAACGGCGCCAAAAACTTGATCGGTGAAATCACACACATAACGCAAGCGCACGTATCGCTCAAGTAGTATAAAATGTATCGATCCCACGAGGACTTAATACTTTTGCTATCAATTTATGACGTTAAATGTTTACGAGTATCTAATAGATTAATTGTTATTTGGATGGTGATTTTTGTCTGAAAACAAGTAAATAAAATAGTGCGAAAGTAAATTAAAGGAAAATTAAATATTATAAACCTATCTAGGGTTGTGAATCCTTCCAATATCTTTTAAAGATGAAGTAGTTATCTCATGTTTGTGTAATATATCGGTTTATTAACCTGTAACATGAAAATATGCAAAAGCCTCTTCCGATGGTCATATGCAAACACCCAGTGTAACCCAATTAACTATATTCCTATGTTAACCGAGTTATCTGACTTCATTAAGATTAAGTTCCCATTATGGCTACCCCCGCCCGACAGGTATATTCATATATTGTAAGGAAATCTACCTAAGAGTCTCTTGCCCCAAAGTAAGATCGTGAGCTATTGAGTCCAGGGATAAACCTAAAATCCATTTTCCAAGTTCATTTTAAATTTACCAAATCAATCTTATTAATGGCCAGTTAATAAAAAGTATTAAGCTTAAGGCTCAATAAATAAACCTTTATATTATCCAAGACATAAAACAACCACTTATAAAATGGTGATATTGGAATTCATCACAACCCTATATATGAGGTTTAATTACCACACATATTTAAGAATATTAAAGACATAAATAAAGTAAATGACATAAAGTAAAGACTGGAAATTAAAAAGATAAATAAATAATAAAAGAAAATATTGCGGTTAGAGGATCCATTTTATTACTTCTAATTTAGATATACCCCTTATTATAATATATAAACATTGCATGACATTACCAACCGACCATAAATGAGGTATCTTAATTAAGTCAAATTTATGATTAATTCCAACCGACCATAAAGGCGGTATCCGATTTAGTCAGGTTAAAATCAATTTAATTAAGTCCGACCGACCATAAAGGCGGTATCTCATTAAGTCAGGTTTTAAAATAGTTTATATACTATAATTAATGGAGATTAATCTAAGTATTAATAATAAAAGCTTTACCCTTCACCCCAGTAGAGGGGAGTTACCTTCTCATTCTGAAAAGTAAAGAAAGCTGTAAATAAACAAAAAAGATACAATCTTCTTAGTATTCTTAAGGAAATCCCCAAAAGAAGGTATAAATTCGAATTCTTATTTCGGCCTCAATTTATAGGCAAATCTTGGTGCCACACGTTGCGACGCGTGAAACATTGCGTGTCGCGACGCGCCATAGATTGATGACAGGTGTACGCGCTTTTAGTGAAATGATGACACCTAGTTATCGGTAGAATTATTGGCTCGGCGCCGCAATGTGTGAAGGATTTTATGTCGCGACGCTGACGTAAGCAATGACATGTAGTGTCGGTAGCATAGGATGATGACACATGTCCGGCGTATATTAGCAAGATTGTTGAGATGTTGACACGTGGTCAGCGTAATTTAGCGGTGCGTATGATAGCAAGATTTTCTGATTTTGACACTTGTCCGGCACACGTTAGCAGTCGCGATGCAGAAGTTATGCGTGTCGCGACGTGCAAATGACAATTTTTCCATTTTGCTCTGTTTTTCGCTGTTTGGGTCTGATTTGATTCCAGTGAGTCCTGAAACCTTATTTATCTACAAAACACATTAAAATATTCACAAATCTCAAGAAACTATACAAAATATTAAGTAAAATGGACGGTAAATATTGATATATTTACCGCTTATCAAGGAATATGCACTAAAAAGAAAGGTAATTAGAGAAGAACTTACTTAGGAAGATTGAAGAAAATGTTGAAGAACTTATGAAGAGATTGGTAGTTGGAAAGACCATAGAAAGCAAAGGCGCTTGTTGATGTTCTTTGAAGAAGACGAAGTAGTAAAAGTATGAAATGGTGTACAATAGCCTTTAAATAGGCGACTCGGTTTGATTGTGACCGTTCGATGGAAGACAAAAGGCAGGATTGGTGATGCGTGTGATGGATATTTCACTCGGTTGAATTCAAATGGAAGGATGAGATTGGATCAACGGTACAATTGGGGTCCAATTGCACGTGATTTTGGCGCACGAGCCATGGATGCACGACGAGTGGCGTC
>SKCR01052401.1:0-21215 GCA_019454045.1 Zanthoxylum bungeanum | reverse complement strand
TGTAATACCAAGATTAATGTATTAAACCAAATATTTCAAAAATACCCATTTAATTTATTAATCATCATTTTTTCAAAATAAATGTCCACATTAATTTTAACAAAAATCAACTCCTTCACATGTCCTATGTATATCGGCCAAGGTGAGTTTTTTGTGTCGATTTGTTTTTCAATCCGATTGAATTATTAATCTACGTCCCGTACACGTTCTAAGTCATCCAATGATCTTAAACACAAAAAATTTCAATCCACTCCAAGTAGCAACACATTCGGCCAAGGCATGAATTTGGGGAAAAATTCATCCAATGCATTTTTCATAAAATGATTCCATGTATCATCATTTTATATACATGTAAGCATTCTTATTAATCAAATTTCACAAGAACATGCTTTTAATCAATTTCACCATATCATTCGGCCAAGGTCAAATTTTGGGGAAAAATCATCCAATGCATTTTTCATAAAATTGATTCCATGTATCATCATTTCTATATACATGCAAGCATACTTATTCATCAAAATTCACAAGAACATGCTTTAAAAAAACCATTTTATCCCCATTCGGCCAAGGTTAAAATTTTGGGGAGAAAATCATCCAATGCATTTTTCATAAAATTGATTCCATATAACATCATTCTATATACATGCAAGCATACTTATTCATCAAATTTCACAAGAACATGCTTCAACCAATTTTATTATCAAATTTTAACATAAAGTATTTCATGCTTAACCATGGCTCTATGATACCATTGTTGGTTTCTATAATATGTCCCAAGGAAAGATTAAGCATGTATGAAATACAACAAAGAATATATATAAATATGAAGTATGGCGGAATCATACTTACAATATCTTGTGATGAAGAAAATCAAGCCAAGATGGAAGCTCCAAGGTGGATGATTTTCGGCCAAGGTGAGAAGATGTGAAAAGCTCCAAGCTTTGAGTATTCCAAGCTCTATGATGGTTTCCCTATCACCTCTTTTGATCCATTGAAAGGTGCTAGCCTTGCTTGTGAGGAGATGTTCCAAACAATCACACTTTCTTCAAGCTTTTGGCAACCAAAATGAAGAAGATGAAGACCAAAAAACTGCATGCAGTTTTCGGCCAAGTGAGAGAGAGAAGAGAGATTTTTCTTTTTGTTCTCATTGATTTTTGATACCAAAATCAATTTATATTTATGTCATAATATTTATTAAATAATAATAAATCTATGACACAAGCCATGCAAAGGCTTAGAGTGTCAAACACTCAAATTCCATGCATAACAATAGAGTGTATTATACACTATCACCATGCAATGCATTATCAATAAAATAATACATTCAATGACATGTGTCAAGTGGGCCCCACACGTTTCCAAATGAAAGTGGGCCCACGTCCACTCACGCGTTCGGGTTCGATATTTCCGAAATACCGAACTTGCGTCGCGACGTTAATTAAATCGAATTTAAATAAATAATCGCGCCTAGCGAAATTATTATTTACGTCGCTAACGAATTAATTCTAAATTAACTCGTATGCCCGAATTAAAATCTAATTTTAATTTCGCGTCGAAATCGAATTTCAATTATTATATCGAATATAATAATCTTACTGATTAATTCCAAATTAATCGTTCTCTCTCTCTCTAAATAAGGCACTTTATCCGAGATAAAGTTTCTCCGCAATTAATCCAAGATTAATTAAGTTCGAATCAAATATCACAGTGAATCTTCAGGAAGCGACCCAAGAGATCTCCAGATATGTTGGCAGTAAATACGGTCGTCGGATAATCCGAACACGCACGTACCTCGTACTACGTTCTTACCGATTCACAAGACAAGGTTGGCTTCTAGCAAAGCGCCATGCCTACCCAATTCTCCAGAAATATTCTTATAGGAATATAAGATCTATATCAAGCGTAGTATACCGTAGTTTGCGTACATCGATCCAGTATCGGATGATCACATGCTAGGCCTAGGGCTGGAGATGTGTCTGCCCCGTACGAAACATATATCGGACATCAAGCAACTAGTCTCTTTAAATCGGACAATCCTGACCTAGTCATATTATCCCGACGGTTGCAACCTTTTATAGAGTACTAGTTCTGTGTCCTGCGTGATCATCACCTTCATATGTCTGAAGCGATACTTCCATCTTGACATCACATCCAGTACACTACGATTCTCGATAAACCCAGAAGAGGTGTACACAGAACCGGTTAAGGTCCCCAACCACCAAAACCAAAGTTTACCGATTGTCGCAAGTACTAGCGATGTAAGTCTCAGGTTAAGACCATATACACCTACCCTGATGCGGCCTCCAATAGACACCTAGACATACTACCAATGGGATTCCGCGGGGTCTATCCAGAGCGAAGCTGTTTTCCGTACCATCGGTAAAACACAACCTCCTATCGCACTTGCATAAGTATCCAATACTTAAATATATGAGAACTATGCCGTTGTGCCCTCACAACGTGCACAAGCGCAATACTAGCCTATTCCGCATTATCGATGTCCAGTCTCGATAATACTACGGCTAGGGATATTTAATGATTAAACCTTTATGGATTGATACTGTCTCATATCATCTCAATCCAGTACTAATCATATGGACTTTCGCCATTTATTTATCAAAGTAAATAATATTTACAAAATGGCAAAAGGCAATTTCATTATTACATAGTTAATTTTGTACAATAATACAATATCATTTACAAACAGTGACGCTATGGGACACAATGTCTAACACCAGGCATAGCGTTTGGATGATACCAAACTAAAGACCCAAATTGGATAAGTGCCAATATAAGTTATCCTAAGGGAAACCTTAAGTATAGTACTTATAAATCCCACATGAGAACAATGTGATTGTTGCTCACCATGCGGTTTTCCTGAGAGGAATACCGATATGCAGTGGTCAGTGGGAGGATAGTGATACTCGATGAAAATCGGAGTAATACTGTTCATAGCACGAAGTCCTTAATGGAACACAAATAGTTCATCTATGATGAAACTATACCATTAATCTTCAAATACACAAGAACTTCGTAGATCGGATAGAGTCAGAAAACAACCTAAGTTATGTGTTTCTGATCTCACCCCATAAAGATGTCAATCTTATGGAGGTGTACCATCCGACTACGTTACGAGGAAGTGATACGAGGTATCGACTCCCTGTTATGGCAAAGTGCCATGAGTCCGAAATGGATTCCATGTATAACAACTATGTTTGGATACTAGTTGTTGTACCACAAGGCGTTGTGCCTATGGTACATTAAACGTCTTCAAGGAAGACATACATGGAAGGCAACATACCAACGTGCAAAGCTAGACTTTTGACGGAAAGGTATCGTTATCAACATTATGTTAATAACGGTTCAACCTTTACCCGTTGCCATGGTAAATCCATTTTGAAGATGCTTGAAAATAACTATATATTTCATTTATGAAATATGTCAGTTTAAATCAAAATCGCTTTCCTGAAAAGGAAACCTTTTGGAGGATGTTTACAACATCCTGACGATTTTGTATAACCGACAAACAAGGTTTGCGGGTTATTCGATCCATGTTTGGATCAATGCAAGCATAAGGTTCTTGGAACTGTCGTTTTGAAATAATCATAATGGTTTATGATTTGACTCAAAATGAAATAATTCTTGTGTATATAAGGAGGTTAGTGGGAGATTGCACTAATAGTGAAATTCCCATAAAGCAATTGGTGAAAGCTTGGCTTTCATAATATTCTTTCATAGAAATTCTCCGTAGAATTCTGGGGAGTAACAACCTTTATTCAAGGAATAAAGATCTACTGGGATAGATTTGGAGTTTGTTAACACTCTCTAGGAAATGTACATTTAAAATGTACTTGTATTGGTGTCTCATACGCTTCGAGCATATGGAGTCACAATCAGGTCAATCCAAGTGACAGTCACAGGATTGAAGTTAAGAACATCTGTTAGTATCTCTGAGAACTAAAGATGCTATCTTTTACTATGGAGAAGGAGAACTTGAAGTGACTGGGATCACTGCAGCAAGTTTCCAAACGATTAAATACTACGGTACTATAAAGTTTGAACACCGGGACAGTGAGCTGGAAATCTTCCAAGCAAGATAACTGTTGCCGAATAAACAACAAATGCGGATTATTGCTGCAGCTGAGGCAGCAATAGAAGTCTTTTGGGTCGAAAGTAAATCTAATTAGATTAGATATAGTTCTGTTAGCAGCTGAGCTAGGCGTCAGCACAGGCTAAGGAATTAAAGGTCTCATCGACGATCCAGATATATACTTCTATATCATCTGATTCGTTCGGATCATACTTCGTGGCGATGTGATGATCGTGTAAATCGCGTCAAACGATAATCGAACAAATCCGCTGACGAAAACCTTTCCTCAGCAATTTGAGCGAACCTTACATAGTTCGGGTGTAGGACACTCGAGTGACTGGCTATGTGCCAAGTGGGAGATTGTTAGGTAATATGACCCATAGCGTCACTATTTGCACAGATCATTGTGTTGTTGTAGCAAATTAACTATGTAACAAGGAAATTGCACTCTTGTCATTTTGTGATTAGATCACCTTAGATATATAAATGAAGAGAGGTCCCTATGATTAGTTCCTGGATTGAGATGATATGAGACAGTATCAGTCCACGAAGGATTAATCATTAAATATCCCTAGCCGTAGTATTATCGAGACTGGACATCGATAATGCGGAATAGGCTAGTATTGCACTTGTGCGCGTTGTGAGGGCACAACGACATAGTTCTCATATATAAGTATTGGATACTTGTGCAAGTGCGATAGGGGTCGTGTTTCACCGATGGTACAGGAAACAGCTTCGCTCTGGATAGACCCTTCGGAATCCCATTGGTATTATGACTAGGTGTCTATGGGAGGCCGAAATCAAGGTAGGTGTGTATAGTCTTAACCTGAGACTTACATCGCTAATACTTACGACAATCGGTAAACTTTGGTTTTGGTGGTGGGGGATCTTAACTGGTTCTGTGTTCACCTCTTCTGGGTTTATCAGGAATCGTAGTGTATTGGATGTGATGTCAAGACGGAAGTGTCACTCCAGTCATAATGGAGATGATGTCACGCATGATACGGTATTAGTGCTCTTAAGTGATGCGCATCCAATCGTGATATTATGACCAGGTCATGAATATCCGATTATAGAGACTAGTTACCAGACATCCGATATGTGTTTCGGACGGGGCAGACACTTATCCAGCCCCAGCCCTAGCACGTGATTATCCGATACTGGACCGATATGCACAATACAATCGTATACTACGCTTGATACAGATCTTTGATATTCTTTGATGAATATGTCCGGAGAATTGAGTAGACTTGGTGCTTTGCTAGGAGTCGACCTTGTCTCGTAAATCGGTAGAACGTAGTACTTGGTACGTACGTGATTCGGATACTCCGACGCCCGTATTTACTGTCAACTTATCCGGAGATCTCATGGGTCGCTTCCCGATAATCCACCGATGACGCACAACTCGCACTCTTGAATAATCTGGGATTATAAAGAAGAGAGAGAGAAAATTAATCTAGGATTAATAACGGAGATATTTTATCCGGGATAAAATGTCGTCTAAAGAGAGAGAACGATTAATTTGGAATTAATCGATGAATTAATATATTCGATATATTAAACGAAATTAGATTTCGACGCGGAATTAAAATTAGATTTTAATTCGGGCAAACGAGTTAATTTAGAATTAATTCGTTAGCGACGTAAATAATAATTTCGCTAGCCGCAATTATTCGATTTAATTAACGTCGCGACGTAAGCTCGGTATTTCGGAAATATCGAACCCGAACACGTGAGTGCACGTGGGCCCACTTTCATTTGGAAACGTGTGGGGCCCACATGACACATGTCATTCTAATGCATTGCATGTAGATAGTGTACAATGCACTCAATGTTATTGCATGGAGTTTGAGTGTTTGACACTCTAAGCCATTGCATGTATTGTGTCATAAGTTTATTATTTATTTAATAAACATTATGGCATAAATATAAATTGATTTTTGGTAAATCTTTTAAGACAACACAATTTCATCTCTCTCAAAACTCTCTCTTCTCTCATGCCAAAATGAAGAATTTCGTGGACTGGTTTGGAACCAGAAATGGCGTGGACTTTAGGGAAGCAAAGAGTGATTTTCATGGTGAAAAATCAAGTGCTAGCACACTTACAAGTCTTGCGAAGGTGGTAGGGAGTTTCGACCATGAGACGGGATCCATCCGACGAAGCTAGGAGCTCCGTTTCTTCACTCAAATTTCTGTTTTGCAGGGCAGTGGACTACCAGCAGTTTGGCGTGAAGGGCAGTGCGTTTTTGGGCTTCATTCGTCTTCAAATCGACTCAACCTATCAATGTGAGTATTCCGCTACCTCCGTTGATGTGTTCACACATGTTTTCATATCTTGTTTGATCTTGGGACCTTAGAAATAACCAACAAGGCCGTGTCAATTTGGTGAGGTTAAGGAGAGGCGATTTGTGTTTACGTGAAGGATGATGAGGGAGAGAGTCGAGAGTTGATCTAGGGTTTATTTTTATTGTTTTGGTTTTTGGGAGTGAATGCTAGGAGGGGTGGGGGTTGGTTTTGTGACTCTCTTATAGACAAAGGTTAGGGTGAATCCTTGTTTGAAAAGGAATGAGATTTTTTAATAATGGTGATATCTTTTAATTAGGGACAAGATTTGGCTTGTTTTGGAAGATCATATATTTTATTTACTTTAATTAGGTATGTAATTATTTAGATTTTATTTGATTTGTTTTAATTTCTCATGTGTTAAATATGTGATTTTGTGTTTTAAGGGCTTGGGCGTGTGTGGGCTTTTTCCTTGGGCGTGTGGGCTTGGCTTTGTAGGCTAGGTGGGCGTGTGGGCTTGATGTGTATTTCAAGGGTTTTGGGCCAAGGTTAAATGGTTTGCGGGGTTTTGGGCTAAAGGTGTTTTAAAACAGAGGTCCAACAAGCGAACCCGAAGCTAAACAAGCGAATAAAATCCGACAAAATAACGATTTCTGACTTTTCCCTTCCGACGTCTGTTTCCGGCGACTTCCGCGACTTAAAAGGTAGTGCCTCTAAATGAGACTCATCATAGGGACTTACATGCAAAAATGCAGTGCCTATAGTGTGCATCTTTGTAGGCCACACACTTGGGTGGCTCTTTGGAAATTGGAAGAGCTTGCTGAGTTCGAGAAAACCTTGTAGATTGGAGGGAGGACAGGAGGAGTATTCGGTTCAAGTAAGTCTTTTTCTTTCTTTATTTTAATTAGAGTTTTTATGATAGTTAGCATGTTTAGGTTTATGTTCTTTGCATGTTTTATGAGTTTTATGCTTAGAATATATAGTAACATGCCTAGCCTTGTAGAATAATCAAAACAAATGGGTCTTGGGCAAAGGGAAAGCGGCATAATAATTTTAATTTTTCGTTGCGCACTCGCTGCCGCTTCCCTACAATTGTATCAGCGCACCGTTTTTGTTTTGATTAGTTCTCTCTCATTTGAACTCGAAATTGGGTGTGTAAAAGCTCGTTTGAAAGCTAACACCCTGAACTTAATTTTAGGCACATGTTTTGCATGATTTGGTTAAGATTTGAATTGTGAAATTACATTTAAAGTTCACGCGTCTGCAGAAAAACGTGAATAGTAAATTTATTTGAATAAAATAAAATGCAATATCATAATTAAATATTAATCAAACTTATTTAATGCCTAAAATAATTCCAAAATATTTAAACTCAAATGCTTGATGATTCTATGTATTATTAGAATTGGCTTGATTATTTTAGGGTGCAAGCATCTAGAGACTTTCTAAGAAATAGAGAGTGTATTGCTTATCCCTTAGCTAAGTAATTATTCCATGATGAACTTAGAGATTTATTACCTTTAAGGCTAATAAATATAAATCACTTGTTTATAATAAAAGACATTATAAAAGATACAAGTAGGTTGGGACCAAGGGGTTAATAAAACTTTCCAAACTAAAGTTAATTTAACCGAAGGTATTACTAGAGTTAGATAATGATTTGGTGTCTTCCTTCACTCATTACCTTTTTATAGGCAAAATGAAAAGCTGTGAAGACATCTAGATAATCATTTACTCAAAACTTACCTTATAGTATAATTAAAGTGTTGGACTAATTTGGAGGATCTATTGTTTATTCCTGTCACAAAGGCAATAAGAGCCTAAGAGGTAAGGGTATTTAAAAGAGTTCGCTCCACCCTCCCTCTGGGGAATTTTCAATGGAGGAATCCATTTGACATTTATTCACTTAAACTTGCTAAAATCCTCAATAATAATTTAAGTCTAAAATTTGCCTCCCATTGTAAAGTATAGACCCAAATGGCTTAAACCGTATTGGCATGACTAGGCTTTACCAAACTAACCAATACCAATTTGCCCATAAATCATACTATTGACAATGGTTTGACTTTTCTGAGTCATAAGATGCAGCGACCCTTAGGCATGGTCTTATAACTTAGTGGCAATGATTGGGTGTCCACAAGGACTAGCATAAGCTATGGCATTTTTGATTGCCCAAACCAATGATCAAGGAATTGTGATTTATATCATAAATTGGTTGGGAACCTACCTAATTATCGTATTTTATAATGACTGGCCCTAGTCGGAGTTATGAAATGATGATAATGGGATCATTGCCCACAAGAAATCCATCATATTGGGGTTGATGCGATTTGCTTAAAATTTTAAAATAATTGAGTGGGAGCAACTTCATAATATTAAGAGCCAATGTTATTATGAAACAAAATTAAAACATATTCTTAATTTTAACATTTTCTCTTAACATGTGGGTTAAAATATTTCACAAACATTCAAATGGCAAACAGAGTATCACTTTGTTCCATCATTGATGAGCATAAGCTCAAAGGGGACAACTACAATGACTGGTTTAGAAATCTTAAAATTATCTTACGACAAAAAAAGATTTTCTATGTTCTTGAAAGACCATTTCCCCCTGAACCCGCAGAAGATGCTGACCAAGATACATTTTATGCTTGGAAGAAACACGTCGATGATGATGAACAAACAGTTTACATAATGCTTGGCTCTATGTCGGATGAACTTCAGAAAGCTCACGAAGATATGGATGCTCAAACCATCATCTTTCACTTGAATGAGTTGTATGCAACTTCTGTTCATACCGTGAGATTACAAGTGTCATGTGCCTTATTCCAAATAAGGTATAAGGAAGGATATGTTAGTGGACATATGCTTAAGATGATTTGCCACATTGAGAAATTGACAAACCTCGGGTTCATCATGGATCATGAGATAGGTCACAATCTAATTCTTCAGTCATTACCAAAAGAATTCTCTAACTTTATTATGCAGTTTCATCTGTCTGATAAAGTAGCTATTTTAGCGAAATTGCACAATCTGATAAAGCAAGCAGATAAGGACTTGAAACCGGAGCTAAAAACCTATGTCATGCTTACAGGTACGGACCTGAAGCCACGTGGCCCAAAGAAAAATAAGGGCAAGGCCAAGGCTCCAGATCAACTAAAGCCCAATGGTAAGGTGGAGAAGAAAAAGGGAAAGGGCAAATGTTTCTTTTGTTGAAAGAAGGGTCATTGGAAGAAAGACTACAGATCCTTGAAAGCCAAGGAAGCTAGGGAAGCCCAAGAGGCCAAGAAGCCCAATGCTTCAGGTATGTTGTATATGATTGAACTATATTCTCAAAACTCTGAACCTTTTACTTGGGTGCTTGACACCGGTTGTGGGACTCACTTGTATAACAATGTACAGGGCCTGAGAAATAGTAGGAGACTCCGTCATTGGGAGGTTGACTTACGCATGGGTAATGGAGCAAAACTGGCTACATTGTGCGCGGGGACTTATTCATTAGTTTTTCCGAATGGTTTAGTTTTAGACTTAGAAGATTGTGTTTATGTACCTTCTCTGGTAAAGAACATCATTTCAATTTATTCTTTATGTAATAAAGGTTTTTCATGCCTAATAAGTTGTACTGAATGTTATATTTATTTCAATGAAATAAAACATGGATATGGTATTTTGAATAATGGTATCTATGTCTTACAAACTAACAAAGAATGTTCAACCTCTAATATATACAACGTTAACTCGAATAATCTCAATGAATCACATCTATGGTACAATCGCTTAGGTCATATCAATGAAACAAGATTAACTAAGCTACATAAGGATGGTTATTTCAAATCCTTCAAATATAAACCTTATAGAATTTGTGAGTCTTGTTTACTTGGTAAAATGACCAAATTACCCTTCAAAGGTAACTGAAAGCGTGCAGCAGAGACATTAGAACTCATACACCATGATGTATGTGGACCAATGTCAGTCACCGCTAGAGGTGGATTCTCCTACTTCATTACCTTTATCGATGATCATTCGCGATATGGGTGTGTGTACCTTATGCGGTATAAATCTGAATCATTTGAGAAATTCAAAGACTTCAAGGTTGAAGTAGAAAACCATCTTAATAAAAGTATTAAGTCACTAAGGTCTGACCAAGGTGGTGAATACTTAAGCAACGAATTTCAAGATTACTTGAAAGAAAATGGCATTGTTTCCCAGTGGACTGCTCAGGGAACTCCACAGCATAATGGGGTCTCCGATCAATGATGCCAGGCACGAATCTACCTCTTTCATTTTGGGGTCTTGCTTTAGAAACTGCAACACTACTACTAAACCAAGTTCCTTCCAAGACTGTTAGTCAAACACCATATGAGTTATGGTCTGGGAAACGTCCTAGTCTTAGTTATCTAAGAGTTTGGGGATGCGACACATATGCCAAGCTCACACAAACTAACAAATTAGATGATAGGGTAGTTAAATGTAAGTTTGTAGGATATGCCTTGAACTCAAGAGCATATGTGTTCTACGTCCCAAATGAATAAAGAACATTTGTCTCACGAAATGCTAAATTTCTAGAGAATGAATTCCTTCTCAAGAAATATAGTGGGAGTAAACTTGACCTCGATGAGGTACGAGAAGAACAAACTAACATAGAACTAAACCCCAGGCCCCTCAAAAAGGCAGCGACAAAACAACCACATGGTTATGAACTCAGATGGTCTGGTAGGGAAAGACATGAGCCTGAAAGGTAAGGTTTCCATATTGATGAGGAACATGATCAGGTCATTGATAAAGACGATCCCACCAGTTATGACGAAGTAATGTGTGACATTGATTCAGTCAAGTGGCTTGAGGCCATGAAATCCGAAATAAACTCTATGTATTAGAATCAAGTCTGGGACTTGGTAGATGCACCTCAAGGGATAACACCCATAGGCTCCAAGTGGATTTACAAGGGTAAAACTGATGCAGAAGGCAACATCCAAACTTATAAGGCTAGGTTTTTTGGCGAAAGGTTATAGAAAAATACAAGGAATTGAATATGACGAAACCTTCTCGCATGTTGCAATGATAAAGTCCATTCGAATTTTACTAGCACTAGCTGCACACTTTGATTATGAGATTTGACAGATGGATGTCAAAACAGCTTTCTTAATGGGAACCTCATAGAGGAAGTCTATATGACATAACCTGAGGGGTTTGCATCTAAGGATGATCATAATAAAGTATGCAAGCTTAAACGATCCATTTATGGACTCAAGTAAGCCTCCAGAAGTTGGAATATATGATTTGATGAGACAATCAAAGAATTTGACTTCATCAAAAATGTAGACGAGCCTTGTGTTTGCAGGAAAAGTAGTAGGAGTGTTGTTGTATTTCTTGTATTATATGTCGATGACATATTAATCATCGGGAATGATATTCCCATGATGCAAGCAACCAAGCAATGGTTATCTCAGAATTTCTCCATGAAAGATTTGGTAGAAGCAGCCTACATCCTCGGCATTAAAATCTAGCTTAATAGATCTAAGAGGTTGTTAGGACTTTCTCAATCTACGTACATAGATAAGGTTTTGAAAATATTCAAAATAGAATATTCCAAAAGAGGTAATTTACCTACTTGTCATGGAATCAAATTATCTAAGGAGCAATGTCCACATACTCCTTTAGATAGAGAGCGTATGAGTAGGATCCCTTATGCTTCAGCAATAGGATCGATCATGTACGCCATGATATGTACAGAACTTGATGTCTCTTATGCTTTTAGCATAACGAGCAGGTATCAGGCAAATCCTGGTGAGCAACACTAGGCAGCTGTCAAAATAATCCTCAAGTATCTGAGAAGAACTAAGGATGTGTTTTTGATATACGGAGATTGTTCTGAGATGAAAGTCATTGGTTACTGTGATGCGAGCTTTCAGACCGATAGGGATGACAGCAGATCGCAAACAAGATATATGTTTACTTTGAATGGCGGAGCTGTTAGTTGGGAAAGCTCAAAGTAGTCAACTACATCGGACTCCACCACTGAAGCCAAATATATTACAGCATCTAAGGCAGCTAAAGAAGCAGTTTGGATAAAGAAGTTCATCACGGAGCCGGAAGTGCTTCCCGTGATAAAGAATGGCGTCACGATATACTGTGACAACACGGGCGCCATTGTTCAATCAAATGAACCAAGGTCCCACTAGAAATCCAAGCATGTACTCAGGCGATTTCATCTCATCAGGGAGATTGTTGAGAGAAAAGAAGTTATTATAGAGAAAATACCCACAGAAGATAATCTTGCAGATTCTCTAACTAAAGGGATGATCAATAAAAGCATGATAGGCACACCCGAGAGTATGGTGTCCAGATTCATACTAGTTGGCTATAGTGCTAGTGGGAGATTGTTAGGGATATGCCCTATACCCAACTTGTGGATGGGCTATATGTACATGTATTTGTAATATTTTCATTAATTAATAAAATGGCAATATTTATTATACGTGTCTTACATAACTTATATGAATCATCAACACTATAATAAAGCCCTTTGAGTAATAAGATGATGGCTTCCACGCCTTATGAGAATCATTTCTTAAATGTTCCTAGTCATAGTTTTGTGAATAATCTGGGCGTTCACAAAGTGGAGAGATTAGCATGATGATATGATCCGCCCTTAAGTGGGGTAGCCGATCTGATAGGCTACTAGCGGAGATCTGTCTGCTTGGTGTATCACGTGGATGCATGAGTTGCTCGTGTCCATGGAACAGACCGTCGAAAGTTTTCATATCGAGTGTTTATCCCATGTGTCTGTGAGAACTTTCATGTATCGATTATATGACTAGTCATTAGACTTGAGGTCTTTACAATCGTATGTGTGGATCAAATAACTTTGACATTCTCATTCCCCGATTCAAAAGATCCTGTCATAAGGGTATGATTGGGTCATTTGTTGAAACATAAGAAGTTTGTAAAGATACAACTGAGAATCGCCACTCTCTCGGATAATATTTTCTTATAAGAGTAGTATTCTAGTTTGCGGGTTGATATGTTTTATTAATGCTTGAGACTGTGGCCACAGCGGAAGAATCGTGTGAGATTCTTGGGTTATCACGATCTATGACACTAACAACATCATACATTTGACCATATGGGTAGACATTTTCCGTACCCTAGGTCAATAGGTGGGGATACAGTGAGGAGAGAGACCATATTATATGTAAATCGCTTACAGAATGGGTATATATATATTTCCTTCTCATTTGGGGGCATTGGCATGTTGCTTGATGTCAACCTTGGTCATTGAAATCGAACGACCATCTGATCAGAGGATAATTTATGTTCGATTAAGTTATCAAAATTCATTTCATGTCCAACTTGAGGGGAACCCAAAAGGTCACACACAACAAAGTCGAAATCAATGGTTAACAGTGCACAATACAAATATAACAGCATATATGATTCCTGTAGGAATTATTCATAAATAGTTCAATGTGTTCACGTGAATAGTAACATGAATAGCAACATGAATAGTAAATTTTTATTGTTATTTGTTTTGAATTCCAATTCGTCCCAAACTCTTATTAGGGTTTTATAATCTCATTAAACCCCTAAATTAAGATCCAATGGCTAAGATTAAATTAGCTTTTATCCCACATCAGATTCTTAATTAATTTTGTTGTCTTTGGAGCACTATATAAACCCAAAGAATTCTTCATAAATTTTTACACCAAAACATTTCATATATTGGGTTTATATAAGTGCGCAACTCTAAAGTTTAAGAGTAAGCCATTGATTTTGAGGATCCTTAAGTCTAATTGACTAGAGGAACCTCGAGTTAAAAGTTTTAAGGTATTTCCCCAGGCTAGCACCAAGGGCAAAATACCTGTGCACTCGAGGCGTAGTCTTGCCTTTGAGTTTTGGCTTTAGTGTGTGCATCTTTGGAGGCCATACACTTGGGTGGCTCTTTGGAACGTGGAAGAGCTTGCTGAGTTCGAGAAAAGCTGTATATTGGAGGGAGGACTAGAGGAGTCCTCCGTTCAAGTAAGTCTTTTTCTTTCTTTATTTTTAATTAGAGTTCTTATGATAGTTAGCATGTTTAAGTTTATGTTCTTTGCATGTTTTATGAGTTTTTATGCTTAGAATATAAGTAACATGCCTAGGCTTATAGAATAATAAAAACAAATGGGTATTGGGCAAAGGGAAAGCGGCATAATAATTTTAATTTTCTGCTGCGCACTCGCAGCCGTTTCCCAAAAGATGGTGTTTTATCTTATCTAAACCATGAAGCGTCTCAGGCAAGATTACGGGGGAGGGATCAGGACCACATCGGATTCCCTCAATGATGTGCAATAAACAGACTACACTTTTCTAGGGACGGGGCCCTACCTCAATCCTAGAAGATACATGTAAAAGGACTTGTAACTCAATAAACGAAGCACGAGGCAGCATCTCTTCCGCATCCTCAGGACAGCAAAGGAAAGCTTCGGGAATCGTAAGACATGATTTTCAGTATCCGATAATGGTAGTAAAAGAAAAATGCAAGCCGAGAATGGCAGCAAAATCCTCGTGGAGAGGGCAAATTTCAAAATCTGGGAATCGGAAGACATTATCCCAAAAGGATGAGGTCGCTTTCAAAAAGGTGTAATCCACATTGACCCGATACAGGTAACGAAGAGCAGAAAGCTGAGCCAGGTCTGGGGATGACCAGTCTACCACCTCGCGAATAAGGGACATAACAGGATCTTGAGCCATGGGACAAAAGAGAATTGAGCAATCATTAGAGGAGAATCAGTAGAAGGAAATTGAAAACAGACCAAGGCGGCATCCAAAGATTTTTATAGGCAAAGGGCACCAAAGGGCAAAAGGATTCCCAAAAGGGTGAAGAAAACCCTCTAGGGCAAGGCAGGCCTAACCAAGGATGACATCAAGCCAATAGGATAGAGAAACCCCATCGGAATAGGGATGCATCCATGCATACATGCACACATGTCGCATACACACAATTTTTGTTTTATGTTCGCAGGCTTTGAAGAAAAAGAATAAGCGGCAAGGACGATAAACTCTAAGAATAGAGAAGAACTCCAAGAATGGAGAGGAACCTCGGGAATGAAGACGAAGAACTACGGGAATGGAGAGGAACACCGAGAATGAAAAGGAACAACCTCAGGAATGAGGACGAGCAACTTTAAGAATGGAGAAGAAATCCAAGAATGTAGTTGAACCTCGGGAATGAGGACGAGCAACTCCAAGAATCGAGTAGAACCTTGGGAATGAGTACAAGCAACTCCAAGAATGGAGAGGAATAGAGCAACCTCGGGAATGAGGACGAGAACTCCGGGAATGGAGAGGAACTCTGAGAATGGAGAACAACCTAGGAAAGAGGACGAAGAACTCTGGGAATGAAGAGGAACTCCGAGAATTGAGAATAACCTCGGGAATGAGGACAAGTAAAGAGCCTCGAGAATGAGGATGGATCATAGGTCGAAGTGCCTCACCACCATCAGTTCCACAGTTCAGGAAGAAATCCTAAGGTCGAAGCCCACATTATCAACAGTTTTGGGAATGAATCCCAGGGTCGAGGCCCACATTATCAACAGTTCGGGAAAGAATCCCAGAGATCAAAAAATCTCACACCCAGCATGGTTCGGGAAGGAATACCAGAGGTCGAAGCACCTCGCCATCAACTCAACTTAGTTCGGGAATGAATCCCAAAGATCGAAGAATCTCACACCCAGCATGGTTCAGGAATGAATCCCAGGGGTCCAAGCACCTCGCCATCAACTCAAAACAGTTCAGGAATGAATCCCAGAGATCGAAGCATCTCACACCCAGCATGGTTCAGGAAACAATGAATCCCAAGGTTCGAAGAACCTCGCCATCAACTCAATTCAGTTCAGGAATGAATCCCAGAGATGGAAGCATCTCACACCCAGCATGGTTTGGGAATGAATCCCAGGGGTCGAAGCACCTCACCATCAACTTAACTCAGTTTGGGAATGAATCTCAGAGATCGAAGCATCTCACACCCAGTACAGTTCAGGAATGAATCCCAAAGATCAAAGCATCTCACACCCTGTATGGTTCGGGAATGAATCCCAGAGGTCGAAGCACCTCGCCATCAACTCAACTCTGTTCGGGAATGAATCCCTGAGATCGAATAATCTCGTAAAAGTAACGAAACAACAAGTAAGTCCGGCAACGACTGATGAACCAGGAAAGTAAAAATGCATGCATGACTTTGATAGGGTTGTCACTGTCACACACTGCATAAGCCCCATCAAAGTGGGGGCGACTGTAGATACTGCATTTTTGCATTAGCCTGATGATGAGCCTCGTATGGAGGCACTACCTGAAATGTAGCGGAAGTTGCGAAAAATGAATGCCAGAAGGAAGGAAAACCTCCAAAATTAGCCCCTCATCAGATTCAAACTCACTAGCCAACCTTTGGATTCGCTCAGTCAGCCAGTGCTTCAAACCCCTACCGCGTCAGTCTATTATCCTCAGCCAGAGCAATCAGTCCATCCACCCTCTGACCATGTAGCCCATGCGCGGCCCACAGCCCCATCATAATCTTCCCAAATATGATGAAATCTCATTAGTTATTAGAGCATCAACACTTTCCAATTTAATGAGATTTTGGGATCCCATCCTCACCAATTTAACAAGATTTGAGATCTCCTTATCACCAAATTTATGAGATTGTATTCCCAAAATAATTTGATAATATATCTCCAAAATAAACATGATTTGTTTCCCTATTTGGAGATCCCTTCAAATCATTATAAAATGGACCAAATCTTGACACAAAAAGGGAGAGCTGTCTTCTTCTTCTTTGGGCGGCAACTTGAAAAAAAAAACCCTAGGCAATCACCAAAAAAAATAGCAAGTAGTCACCGAAAAACCCTAGGCAATCACCAAAAACACAACAAGGAATCACCAAAAAAAACAACAAGGAATCACCAAAAAACAACCAACCAGCGACCCAAAAAACAACCAACCAGTAAACCAAAATAACCAAAAAACAACGAGAATACAACAAGAAATCCAGTAGGAAAACACCACCGAAACAGAAAACCAAAACCACCAAAAAACAACCAGAAATAGCAAACCATAACCACAAAAAAAACGAGAAATAGAAAACCAGAACCACCAAAATAACAAACCAGAATCACTGAAAAAAAAGCAACCAGAAATAACAAACCAGAACAACCACCAACCAGAAACGGTGAACCAGCAACCAGAAACAGCGAACCAGCAACTAGAAACCAAACCAAACCTTAAAACCAAGCTTCGATCCTTTTGGAGACGACCTAACGCACTTTCGAGAAAGGAACTTAAAATGTAAGACCTGAGGGAACCCTTGCCATATTTATTTTCATAGTTCCGGACGCTGCATGTCTGGCTGGACGTGAAATACGTCCAGCCGAGTATGCGAAGTCCTACATGTGGCACAAAGAAACTGGACGACGCTTGCTGTTCTAGGCTCGCAGCCTGGTCGGGAGTACGGAGTAGCCACGGGAGACTAAACCGGAGAATAATGGAGTCGCCACCCGGTGTGAACCGAGAAAATAAGATTTAAGGCCGCACTCACCCCTCGCAAGGGAAGGCCTCAAACCGTTGGGTTCGGAATGGTCCCTTACTTATGTCACTTGTAATGAAAGGATTTGTGTAATAATTTAATCAATCTTAAGTAACACTTATTTCCAAGTGTTGGTTTTCTATAAGGTCCCAAGGTCAAACAAGACATGAAATTATGTGTGAACACATCAACGGAGGGGTAGCGGAATACTCACATTGATCGGTTGAGTCGATTTGGAGACGATTCAAGCCCAAAAACGCACTGCCTTTCACGCCCACTGCATGCAGTCCACTGCCCTGCAAAACAGAAAATTGGGTGAAGAAACGGAGCTCCAATCTTCGTCGGATGGATCCCGTCTCATGGGGGAACCTCCCTACCACCTTCGCAAGACTCGTAGTGTGCTAGCACTTGATTTCTCACCATGAGAAACCACTCTTAGCTTCCCTATTGCTCACGCCATTTCTGGTTCCAAACCAGTGAGTTTTTCATCATTTTGGGCGTGAGAGAGTAGAGAGAATTTGAGAGAGATTGAATTGTGTTGTGTTTTTAAAATGATTTACCAAAAATCAATTTATATTTATGCCATAATTTATTAAATTAATAATAAATTTATGACACAACACATGCAATGGCTTAGAGTGTCAAACACTCAATTTCCATGCAATAACATTGAGTGCATTGTACACTATCTACATGCAAAGCATTAGAATGACATGAGTCATGTGGGCCCCACACGTTTCCAAATGAAAGTGGGCCCACGTGCACTCACGCGTTCGGGTTCGATATTTCCGAAATACCGAGCTTACGTCGCGACGTTAATTCAATCGAATTTAAATAAATAATTACGCCTGGCGAAATTATTATTTACGTCGCTAACGAATTAATTCTGAATTAACTCGTTTGCCCGAATTAAAATCTAATTTTAATTCCGCGTCGAAATCTAATTTCATTTAATATATCGAATATATTAATTCATCGATTAATTCCAAATTAATCGTTCTCTCTCTTTAGACGACATTTTATCCCGGATAAAATATCTCCGTTATTAATCCTAGATTAATTTTCTCTCTCTTCTATTATAATCCCAGATTATTCAAGAGTGCGAGTTGTGCGTCATCGGTGGATTATCGGGAAGCGACCCATGAGATCCCCGGATAATCTGGCAGTAAATACGGTCGTCGGAGTATCCGAATCACGTACGTACCAAGTACTCCGTTCTACCGATTTACGAGACAAGGTCGACTCCTAGCAAAGCACCAAGTCTTCCCAAGTTCTCCGGACATATTCATCAAAGAATATCTAGATCTGTATCAAGCGTAGTATACAATTGTATTGTGCATATTGGCCCAGTATCGGATAATCACGTGCTAGGGCTGGGGCTGGATAAGTGTCTGCCCCGTCCGAAACACATATCGGATGTCTGGTAACTAGTCTCTATAATCGGATATTCATGACCTGGTCATAATATCACGATTGGATGCGCATCACTAAAAGAGTACTAATACCGTATCCTGCGTGACATCATCTCCATTATGACTGGAGTGACACTTCCGTCTTGACATCACATCCAATACACTACGATTCCTGATAAACCCAGAAGAGGTGAACACAGAACCAGTTAAAGATCCCCCACCACCAAAACCAAAGTTTACCGATTGTCGTAAGTATTAGCGATGTAAGTCTCAGGTTAAGACTATACACACCTACCTTGATTTCGGCCTCCCATAGACACCTAGTCATAATACCAATGGGATTCCGAAGGGTCTATCCAGAGCGAAGCTGTTTCCCGTACCATCGGTGAAACACGACCTCCTATCGCACTTGCACAAGTATCCAATACTTATATATATGAGAACTATGCCGTTGTGCCCTCACAACGCGCACAAGTGCAATACTAGCCTATTCCGCATTATCGATGTCCAGTCTCGATAATACTACGGCTAGGGATATTTAATGATTAATCCTTCGTGGACTGATACTGTCTCATATCATCTCAATCCAGGAACTAATCATAGGGACTCTCTTCATTTATATATCTAAGGTGATCTAATCACAAATGACGAGAGTGCAATTTCCTTGTTACATAGTTAATTTGCTACAACAACACAATGATCTGTGCAAATAGTGACGCTATGGGTCATTTTGTCCAACACCAAGAGTATCATGCTTCTAAGTTCATATGCGCAAAAATAAAACATACACCTAAATTTGCATATATCTTACATCTAAGATTGCATGCTTGAAAGTACGTCAAAGTAGCAACGAACATAAAACTTCATTGGCATATTGTATTCATGGAAACACAAGCACACACTAACCACGCAAGCACACATAAAAGCGAATCAAATAATCGTCAGGATGTTGTAAACATCCTCCAAAAGGTTTCCTTTTCAGGAAAGCGATTTTGATTTGTAACTAACATATTTCATAAATGAAATATATAGTTATCAATAAGCATCTTCAAAATGGATTTACCATGGCAACAGGTAAAAGGTTGAACCGTTATTAACATAATGTTGATAACGATACCTTTCCGTCAAAACCTTAGGTTTGCACGTTGGTATGTTGCCTTCCATGTATGTCTTCCTTGAAGACGTTTAATGTACCATAGGCACTACGCCTTGTGGTACAACAACTAGTATCCAAACATAGTTGTTATACATGGAATCCATTTCGGACTCATGGCACTTTGCCTCAACAGAGAGTCGATACCTCGTATCACTTCCTCATAACGTAGTCGGATGGTACACCTCCATAAGATTGACATCTTTATGAGGTTAGATCAGAAACCCATACCCTCGGTTGTTTTCTGACTCTATCCGATCTACTAGTTTCTTGTGTATTTGAAGATTAATGGTATAGTTTCATCATAGATGAACTATTTGTGTTCCATTACGGACTTCGTGCCTTGAACAGTATTACTCCGATTTTCATCGAGTATCACTATCCTCCCACTGACCACTGCATATCGGTATTCCTCTCAGGAAAACCGCATGGTGAGCAACAATTACATTGTTCTCATGTGGGATTTATAAGTATTATACTTAAGGTTTCCCTTAAGATAACCTATATTGGCACTTATCCAATTTGGGTCCTTAGTTTGGTATCATCCAAACGCTATGCCTGGCATACCCAAATTATCAGGAATGAGAAACCTCGTTTCTTCCCTGTTCATATCCTATATGATATCTGTCAAACAGATTTATATGGAACCTTATTCTAAATAAGTTTTTGCACTGTTAATACATATCCTGTTGAAGTAAATAGTAGCTCAGAGCGACTCGT
>SKCR01052400.1:0-21245 GCA_019454045.1 Zanthoxylum bungeanum | reverse complement strand
ATGGGACATGTATTAACAGTGCAAAACTTATTTAGATAAGGTTCATATAAATCTGTTAACAGATATCATATAGGATATGAACAGGAAAGAAACGGGGTTTCTCATCCTGATAATTTGGGTATGCCAGGTATAACGTTTGGTTATACCAAACTAAGGACCCAAATTGGATAAGTGCCTATATAGGTTATCCTAAGGAAACCTTAAGTATAGTACTTATAAATCCCACATGAGAACAATGTAATTGTTGCTCACCATGCGGTTTTCCTGAGAGGAATACCGATATGCAGTGGTCAGTGGGAGGATAGTGATACTCGATGAAAATCGGAGTAAGTAACACTGTTCAAGGCACGAATTCCTTAATGGAACACAAATAGTTCATCTATGATGAATCTATACCATTAATCTTCAAATACACAAGAAACTAGTAGATCGGATAGAGTCAGAAAACAACCTAGGGTATGGGTTTCTGATCTCGGCCCATGAAGATGTCAATCTTATGGAGGTGTACCATCCGACTACGTTTTGAGGAAGTAATACGAGGGTATCGACTCCCCGTTATGGCAAAGTGCCATTAATCCGAAATGGATTCCATGTATAACAACTGTTTGGATACTAGTTGTTGTACAATAAGGCATTGTGCCTATTGGTACATTAAACGTCTTCAAGGAAGACATACATGGATGGCAACATATAACGTACAAAGCTGGGCTTTTGACGGAAAGGTATCGTTGTCAACATTGTGTTAAAACGGTTCAACCTTTTACTGTTGCCATGGTAAATCCATTTTGAAAATGCTTGAAAATAACTGTATATTTCATTTATGAAATGTGTCAGTTATAGATCAAAATCGCTTTCTGAAAAGGAAACCTTTTGGAGGATGTTTACAACATTCTGACGATTTTGTATAACCGACAAACAAGGTTTGCGGGTTATTCGATCCATGTTTGGATCAATTCAAGCATAAGGTTCTTGGAACTGACGTTTTGAAATAATCATAATGGTTTATGATTTGACTCAAAACGAAAAATATTCTTGTGTAATAAGGAGGTTAGTGGGAGAGAGCGCACTGACAGTGAAATTCCCATAAGGCAATGGTGAAAGCTTGGCTTTCATAGATATTCTTTCAATAGAAAATTCTCCGTACACTTCTGGGGAGTAACAACCTTTATTCAAGGAATAAAGATCTACGGGGATAGATTTGGAGTGGTTAACACTCTCTGAGAAATCGTACATTTAAAATGTACTTGTATTGGTGTCTCATACGCTTCGAGCATATGGAGTCACAATCGGGTCAATCCTATGATGGTCACTAAATTGAAATTGAGAACATCTGTTAGTATCTTAGGGAACTAAAGAGCTGTCTTAAACTATGGAGAAGGAAACTTGAAGTGACTGGGATCACCGCTGCAAGTTTCCAAACTATTAAATACTACGGTACTATAAAGTTTGAATTACGGGACAGTGAGCTGGAAATATTCCAAGCAAGATAACTGTTGCCGAATAAAAACAAATACGGATACGGATTATTGCTGCAGCTGAGGCAGCAAAAGAAGCCATTTGGATCGAACATAAATCTAATTAGATTAGATATAATTCTGTTAGCAGCTGAACTAGGCGTCAGCACAGGCTAAGGAATTAAAGGTCTCATCGACGATCCAAATATATACTTCTAAATCATCTGATTCGTTCGGATCATACATCATGGCGATGTGATGATCGTGTAAATCGCGTCAGACGATAATCGGAACAAATCCCTGACGAAAACCTTTCCTCAGCAATTGAGCGAACCTTACATAGTTCAAGTGTTGGAACACTTGAGTGACTCGCTACGTGCCAAGTGGGAGATTGTTGGATAATATGACCCATAGCGTCACTTTTGCACAGAACATTGTGTTGTTGTAGCAAATTAACTATGTAACAAGGAAATTGCACTCTCATCATTTGTGATTAGATCACCATAGATATATAATGAAGAGAGGTCCCTATGATTAGTTCCTGGATTGAGATGATATGAGACAGTATCAGTCCACGAAGGATAACCATTAAATATCCCTAGCCGTAGTATTATCGAGACTGGACATCGATAATGGCGGAATAGGCTAGTATTGCACTTGTGCGCGTTGTGAGGGCACAACGGCATAGTTCTCATATATATAAGTGTTGGAGACTTATGCAAGTGCGATAGGAGGTCGTGTTTCACAGATGGTACGGGAAACAGCTTCGCTCTGGATAGACCCCTCGGAATCCCATTGGTATTATGACTATAGTCTATGGGAGGCCGAAGTCAAGGTAGGTGTGTATAGTCTTAACTTGAGACTTGCATCGCTAATACTTACGATAATCGATAAACTTTGGTTTTGGTGGTTGGGGACCCTGACCCGGTTCTGTGTCTACCACTCTCTGGGTTTATCAGAGAGTCGTAGAGTATTGGGTGTGATGTCGAGACGGAAGTATCACTCCAGTCATAATGGAGATGATGTCACGCAGGATACGAATTAGTGCTCTTAAGTGATGCGCATCCAATCGTGATATTATGACCAGGTCATGAATATCCGATTATAGAGACTAGTTACCAGACATCCGATATGTGTTTCGGACGGGGTAGACACTTATCCAGCCGCCCAGCCCTAACACGTGACTATCCGATACTGGGTCGATATGCACAATACGATTGTATACTACGCTTGATATAGATTTAAATATTCTTATAAGGATATGTCCGGAGAATTGGGTAGACTTGGTACTTTGCTAGGAGTCAACCTTGTCTCGTAAATCGGTAGAACGTAGTACTATTGGTACGTACGTGATTCGGTTACACCGACGACCGTATTTATAGCCAAATTATCCGGAGATCTCATGGGTCGCTTCCCAATAATCCACCGATACGCACAACTCGCACTCTTGAATAATCTGGGATTATATAGAAGAGAGAGAAAATTAATCTAGGATTAATTACGAAGATATTTTATCTAGGATAAAATATCGTCGAGAGAGAGATAATGATTAATTTGGAATTAATCGGTAAATTAATATATTCGATATATTAAACGAAATTAGATTTCGACGCGGAATTAAATTAGATTTTAATTCGGGAGAACGAATTAATTTAGAATTAATTCGTTAGCGACGTGAATAGTGAATTCGCTAGGCATAATCATTTAATTACGACGCGACGGAAAATTCGTTAATTTAGAATTAGCGAACCCGAGCCCGAGTGTGATTGCGAGAGCATTCGTATTTCGAATTCGAGTGCGGCAATGCAAGTCACATCAAGCGTCAAATCTAACGTCAAGTCATTCATCACATCAAGCGTCAAATCAAGCGTCACTTTGAGTGATGTGACATTTGATTGATTGATGTGAGTGATTGATTGATGGAAAAGACATGACACTTGACATAAAGTAGACATGACTTAAAGTTGATGTGAATAGTGATGGACTTGACATAAAGTAGTTTGGAGGGAAAGTTTTAACTTTTTGGCTCCAACATTTACTTAATTTTTGAAATAAAGTAAATGGTAAATCATTTTTATTTTTGGAAAATATAATACTAAATTGATTTACACTTTTGTATATCCACACACTCTTATCATATCTCTCTCTCTCTCACCATTTCTCTCCTTCACCTCACCCCAAACCCAAACCAACTTTTCACTGGTTTTTGAAGCCATTTGGCGTGAACAATAAGGGAAGCAAGAGTGATTTTCATGGTGATAAATCATGTGCTAGCACACATAAAAGTCTTGCGAAGGTGGTAGGGAGGTTCACCACATGAGCCGGGATCCGTCGGACGAGGCTTGGAGCTCCGTTTCGTCATCTCAAAACTGAAAAATTAAAGAAGTGGACTGCTGCAGTGGCGCCACCAAGGCAGTGAGTTTCTTGGTTCGATTCGTCTCCAAATCGACTCAACCGATCGATGTGAGTATTCCGCTACCTCCGTTGGTGTATTCACTCATGTTTTCATGCTTTGATTTGATATTGGGACCTAATAGAAACTCAACAGTTAGTGGGCCCATATCTAGCTAGGCTAGATGTGAACATGAATATTTCGTGACCTTAACGGATGTGGCATCACGTTATGGTTAAGTGTTTCTTTTGAAGAACACAGATCGGAAACTTTTGAAGTTTCGACACGAAGTAAATAAACAGATAGGCTATAGTATTATTCCGCCACGGTTAGACCGTAATGGAAATTACTTAAGCAGTAAGTTTCATACCTACATGAAAGAGTACGGTATTCTTTCATATGAGGACTCATCCCGAGACACGTCAGTTAGACGGTGTGTCCGAACCAAAAACCAAATTTTGTTGGACATGATAAGGTTTGTCACGAGTCGCTCTGAGCTACTATTTCCTTCAATGGGACATGTATTAATAGTGCAAAACTTATTTAGAATAAGGTTCCATATAAATCTGTTTAACAGATATCATATAGGATATGAACAGGAAAGAAACGGGGTTTCTCATTCCTGATAATTTGGGTATGCCAGGCATAACGTTTGGATGATACCAAACTTAAGACCCAAATTGGATAAGTGCCAATATAGGTTATCCTAAGGGAAACCTTAAGTATAGTACTTATAAATCCCACATGAGAACAATGTAATTGTTGCTCATCATGCGGTTTTCCTGAGAGGAATACCGATATGCAGTGGTCAGTGGGAGGATAGTGATACTCGATGAAAATCAGAGTAACACTGTTCAAGGCACGAGGTCCTTAATGGAACACAAATAGTTCATCTATGATGAATCTATACCATTAATCTTCAAATACACAAGAAACTAGTAGATCGGATAGAGTCAGAAAACAACCTAGGGTATGGGTTTCTGATCTAACCTCATAAAGATGTCAATCTTATTGAGGTGTACCATCCGACTACGTTTAGAGGAAGTGATACGAGGTATTGACTCCCTGTTATGGCAAAGTGCCATTAATCCGAAATGGATTTCATGTATAACAACTATTTTGGATACTAGTTGTTGTACCACAAGGCATTGTGCCTATTGGTACATTAAACGTGTTCAAGGAAGACATACATGGAAGGCAACATACCAACGTACAAAACTGGGCTTTTGACGGAAAGGTATCGTTATCAACATTGTGTTAATAACGGTTCAACCTTTTGCCTGTTGCCATGGTAAATCCATTTTGAAAATGCTTGAAAATAACTGTATATTTCATTTATGAAATGTGTCAGTTATAAATCAAAATCGCTTTCCTGAAAAAGGAAACCTTTTGGAGAATGTTTATAACATTCTGATGATTTTGTATAACCGACAAACAAGGTTTGCGGGTTATTCGATCCATGTTTGGATCAGTGCAAGCATAAGGTTCTTGGAACTGTCGTTTTGAAATAATCATAATGGTTTATGATTTTGACTCAAAACGAAATAATTCTTGTGTATATAAGGAGGTTAGTGGGAGAGCGCACTGACAGTGAAATTCCCATAAAGCTATTATAGAAAGCTTGGCTTTCATAGATATTCTTTCAAATATAAAAATTCTCCGTAGAATTCTGGGGAATAACAACCTTTATTCAAGGAATAAAGATCTACTGGGATAGATTTGGAGTTTGTTAACACTCTCTGGGAAATCGTACATTTAAAATGTACTTGTATGGTGTCTCATACGCTTCGAGCATATGGAGTCACAATCGGGTCAATCCTAGTGATAGTCACTAAATTGAAATTGAGAACATCTGTTAGTATCTTAGAGAACTAAAGATGCTGTCTTAAACTATGGAGAAGGAGAACTTGAAGTGACTGGGATCACCGCTGCAAGTTTCCAAACTATTAAATACTACGGTACTATAAAGTTTGTATAACGGGACAGTGAGCTGGAAATCTTCCAAGCAAGATAACTGTTGCCGAATAAACAACAAATACGGATACGGATTATTGCTGCAGCTGAGGCAGCAAAAGAAGCCATTTGGATCGACATAAATCTAATTAGATTAGATATAGTTCTGTTAGCAGCTGAACTAGGCGTCAGCACAGGCTAAGGAATTAAAGGTCTCATCGACGATCCAAATATATACTTCTAAATCATCTGATTCGTTCGGATCATACATCGTGGCGATGTGATGATCGTGTAAATCGCGTCAGACGATAATCGGAACAAATCCGCTGACGAAAACCTTTCCTCAGCAATTTGAGCGAACCTTACATAGTTCAAGTGTTGGAACACTTGAGTGACTCGCTACGTGCCAAGTGGGAGATTGTTGGATAATATGACCCATAGCGTCACTATTTGCACAGAACATTGTGTTGTTGTAGCAAATTAACTATGTAACAAGGAAATTGCACTCTCATCATTTGTGATTAGATCACCATAGATATATAAATGAAGAGATGTCCCTATGATTAGTTCCTGGATTGAGATGATATGAGACAGTATCAGTCCACGAAGGATTAATCATTAAATATCCCTAGCCGTAGTATTATCGAGACTGGACATCGATAATGCGGAATAGGCTAGTATTGCACTTGTGCGCGTTGTGAGGGCACAACGGCATAGTTCTCATATATATAAGTGTTGGAGACTTATGCAAGGCGATAGGAGGTCGTGTTTCACCGATGGTACGGGAAACAGCTTCGCTCTGGATAGACCCCTCGGAATCCCATTGGAATATGACTATGTGTCTATGGGAGGCCGAAGTCAAGGTAGGTGTGTATAGTCTTAACCTGAGACTTGCATCGCTAATACTTACGATAATCGATAAACTTTGGTTTTGGTGGTTGGGGACCCTGACCCGGTTCTGTGTTTACCACTTCTGGGTTTATCAGAGAGTCGTAGAGTATTGGGTGTGATGTCGAGACGGAAGTATCACTCCAGTCATAATGGGATGATGATGTCACACAGGATACGGAATTAGTGCTCTTAAGTGATGCGCATCCAATCGTGATATTATGACCAGGTCATGAATATCCGATTATAGAGACTAGTTACCAGACATCCGATATGTGTTTCGGACAGGGTAGACACTTATCCAGCCCCAGCCCTAACACGTGACTATCCGATACTGGGCCGATATGCACAATACGATTGTATACTACGCTTGATAATATCTAAATATTCTTATAAGGATAGGTCCGGAGAATTGGGTAGACTTGGTACTTTGCTAGGAGTCAACCTTGTCTCGTAAATCGGTAGAACGTAGTACTTGGTAGTACATGATTCGGTTACACCGACGACCGTATTTATAGCCAAATTATCCGGAGATCTCATGGGTCGCTTCCCGATATCCACCGATGACGCACCAACTCGCACTCTTGAATAATCTGGGATTATATAGAAGAGAGAGAAAATTAATCTAGGATTAATTACGGAGATATTTTATCTAGGATGAAATATCGTCGAGAGAGAGATAATGATTAATGTGGAATTAATCGGTAAATTAATATATTCGATATATTAAACGAAATTAGATTTCGACGCGGAATTAAAATTAGATTTTAATTCGGGCGAACGAATTAATTTAGAATTAATTCGTTAGCGACGTGAATAGTGAATTCGCTAGGCGTAATCATTTAATTACGACGCGACGGAAAATTCGTTAATTTAGAATTAGCGAACCCGAGCCCGAGTGTGATTGCGGAGCGCATTCGTATTTCGAATTCGAGTGCGGCAATGCAAGTCACATCAAGCGTCAAATCTAACGTCAAGTCATTCATCACATCAAGCGTCAAATCAAGCGTCACTTTGAGTGATGTGACATATTGATTGATTGATGTGAGTGATTGATTGATGGAAAAGACATGACACTTGACATAAAGTAGACATGACTTAAAGTTGATGTGAATAGTGATGGATTGACATAAGTAGTTTGGAGGGAAAGTTTTAACTTTTTGGCTCCAACATTTACTTAATTTTTGAAATAAAGTAAATGGTAAATCATTTTTATTTTTGGAAAATATAAAACTAAATTGATTTACACTTTGTTATATCCATCACACTTATTTCATCTCTCTCCTCTCACCATTTCTCTCCTTCACCTCACGCCCAAACCAGAAACTTTTCACTGGTTTTTGAAGCCATTTGGCGTGAACAATAAGGGAAGCAAGAGTGATTTTCATGGTGATAAATCATGTGCTAGCACACATACAAGTCTTGCGAAGGTGGTAGGGAGGTTCACCCATGAGCTGGGATCCGTCGGACGAGGCTTGGAGCTCCGTTTCGTCATCTCAAAACTGAAAAATTAAAGAAGTGGACTGCTGCAGTGGCGCCACCAAGGCAGTGAGTTTCTTGGTTCGATTCGTCTCCAAATCGACTCAACCGATCGATTGTGATGATTCCGCTACCTCCGTTGGTGTATTCACTCATGTTTTCATGCTTGATTTGATCTTGGGACCTAATAGAAACTCAACAGTTCGTGGGCCCATATCTAGCTAGGCTAGATGTGAACATGAATATTTCGTGACCTTAACGGATGTGGCATCACGTTATGGTTAAGTGTTTCTTTTGAAGAACACAGATCGGAAACTTTTGAAGTTTCGACACGAAGTAAATAAACAGATCGGCTATAGTATTATTCCGCCACGGTTAGACCGTAATGGAAATTACTTAAGCAGTAAGTTTCATACGTACATGAAAGAGTACGTTATTCTTTCATATGAGGACTCATCCCGAGACACGTCAGTTAGACGGTGTGTCCGAACCAAAAACCAAATTTTGTTGGACATGATAAGGTTTGTCACGAGTCGCTCTGAGCTACTATTTCCTTCAATAGGACATGTATTAACAGTGCAAAACTTATTTAGAATAAGGTTCCATATAAATCTGTTTAACAGATATCATATAGGATATGAACAGGAAAGAAACGGTGTTTCTCATTCCTGATAATTTGGGTATGCCAGGCATAACGTTTGGATGATACCAAACTTAAGACCCAAATTGGATAAGTGCCAATATAGGTTATCCTAAGGGAAACCTTAAGTATAGTACTTATAAATCCCACATGAGAACAATGTAATTGTTGCTCACCAAGCGGTTTTCCTGAGAGGAATACCGATATGCAGTGGTCAGTGGGAGGATAGTGATACTCGATGAAAATCGGAGTAACACTGTCAAGGCACGAAGTCCTTAATGGAACACAAATAGTTCATCTATGGATGAATCTATACCATTAATCTTCAAATACACAAGAAACTAGTAGATCGGATAGAGTCAGAAAACAACCTAGGGTATGGGTTTCTGATCTAACCTCATAAAGATGTCAATCTTATTGAGGTGTACCATCCGACTACGTTTAGAGGAAGTGATACGAGGTATTGACTCCCTGTTATGGCAAAGTGCCATTAATCCGAAATGGATTTCATGTATAACAACTATTTTGGATACTAGTTGTTTTGTACCACAAGGCATTGTGCCTATTGGTACATTAAACGTCTTCAAGGAAGACATACATGGAAGGCAACATACCAACGTACAAAACTGGGCTTTTGACGGAAAGGTATCGTTATCACATTGTGTTAATAACGGTTCAACCTTTTGCCTGTTGCCATGGTAAATCCATTTTGAAAATGCTTGAAAATAACTGTATATATTTCATTTATGAATGTGTCAGTCATAAATCAAAATCGCTTTCCTGAAAAGGAAACCTTTTGGAGAATGTTTATAACATTCTGATGATTTTATATAACCGACAAACAAGGTTTGCGGGTTATTCGATCCATGTTTGGATCAGTGCAAGCATAAGGTTCTTGGAACTGTCGTTTTGAAATAATCATAATGGTTTATGATTTTGACTCAAAACGAAATAATTCTTGTGTATATAAGGAGGTTAGTGGGAGAGCGCACTGACAGTGAAATTCCCATAAAGCTATTATAGAAAGCTTGGCTTTCATAGATATTCTTTCAAATAAAAATTCTCCGTAGAATTCTGGGGAATAACAACCTTTATTCAAGGAATAAAGATCTACTGGGATAGATTTGGAGTTTGTTAACACTCTCTGGGAAATCGTACATTTAAAATGTACTTGTATTGGTGTCTCATACGCTTCGAGCATATGGAGTCACAATCGGGTCAATCCTAGTGATAGTCACTAAATTGAAATTGAGAACATCTGTTAGTATCTTAGAGAACTAAAGATGCTGTCTTAAACTATGGAGAAGGAGAACTTGAAGTGACTGGGATCACCGCTGCAAGTTTCCAAACTATTAAATACTACGGTACTATAAAGTTTGTATAACGGGACAGTGAGCTGGAAATCTTCCAAGCAAGATAACTGTTGCCGAATAAACAACAAATACGGATACGGATTATTGCTGCAGCTGAGGCAGCAAAAGAAGCCATTTGGATCGAACATAAATCTAATTAGATTAGATATAGTTCTGTTAGCAGCTGAACTAGGCGTCAGCACAGGCTAAGGAATTAAAGGTCTCATCGACGATCCAAATATATACTTCTAAATCATCTGATTCGTTCGGATCATACATCGTGGCGATGTGATGATCGTGTAAATCGCGTCAGACGATAATCGGAACAAATCCGCTGACGAAAACCTTTCCTCAGCAATTTGAGCGAACCTTACATAGTTCAAGTGTTGGAACACTTGAGTGACTCGCTACGTGCCAAGTGGGAGATTGTTGGATAATATGACCCATAGCGTCACTATTTGCACAGAACATTGTGTTGTTGTAGCAAATTAACTATGTAACAAGGAAATTGCACTCTCATCATTTGTGATTAGATCACCATAGATATATAAATGAAGAGATGTCCCTATGATTAGTTCCTGGATTGAGATGATATGAGATAGTATCAGTCCACGAAGGATTAATCATTAAATATCCCTAGCCGTAGTATTATCGAGACTGGACATCGATAATGCGGAATAGGCTAGTATTGCACTTGTGCGCGTTGTGAGGGCACAACGGCATAGTTCTCATATATATAAGTGTTGGAGACTTATGCAAGTGCGATAGGAGGTCGTGTTTCACCGATGGTACGGGAAACAGCTTCGCTCTGGATAGACCCCTCGGAATCCCATTGGTATTATGACTATGTGTCTATGGGAGGCCGAAGTCAATGTAGGTGTGTATAGTCTTAACCTGAGACTTGCATCGCTAATACTTGCGATAATCGATAAACTTTGGTTTTGGTTGTTGGGGACCCTGACCAGGTTCTGTGTCTACCACTTCTGGGTTTATCAGAGAGTCGTAGAGTATTGGTTGTGATGTCGAGACGGAAGTATCACTCCAGTCATATTGGAGATGATGTCACGCAGGATACGGTATTAGTGCTCTTAAGTGATGCGCATCCAATCGTGATATTATGACCAGGTCATGAATATCCGATTATAGAGACTAGTTACCAGACATCCGATATGTGTTTCGGACGGGGCAGCCACTTATCCAGCCCCAGCCCTAACACGTGATTATCCGATACTGGGCCGATATGCATAATACGATTGTATACTACGCTTGATATAGATCTGAATATTCTTAATAGGATATGTCCGGAGAATTGGGTTGACTTGGTACTTTGGTAGGAGTCGACCTTGTCTAGTAAATCGGTAGAACGTAGTACTTGGTACGTACGTGATTCGGTTACACCGACGACCGTATTTATAGCCAACTTATCCGGAGATCTCATGGGTCGCTTCCTGATAATCCACCGATGACGCACAACTCGCACTCTTGAGTAATCTGGGATTATATATAGAAGAGAGAGAAATTTAATATAGGATTAATTACGGAGATATTTTATCTAGGATAAAATATCATCGAGAGAGAGATAATGATTAATTTGGAATTAATCGATTAAATTAATATATTCGATATATTAAACGAAATTAGATTTCGACGCGGAATTAAAATTAGATTTTAATTCGGGTAAACGAATTAATTTAGAATTAATTCGTTAGCGACGTGAATAGTGAATTCGCTAGGCGTAGTCACTCAATTACGACGCGACGGAAAATTCGTTAATTTGGAATTAACGAACCCGAGCCCGAGTGTGATTGCGAGCGCATTCGTATTTCGAATTCGAGTGCGGCAACGCAAGTCACATCAAGCGTCAAATTAAACGTCAAGTCATTCATCACATCAAGCGTCAAATCAAGCGTCACTTTGAGTGATGTGACATTTGATTGATTGATGTGAGTGATTGATTGATTGATAAGACATGACACACATCACATCACCTTTTAAAGTTGATGTGAATAGTGATAGATAAGATGTGTAATTGATGGCTTTTAATGAGTTTGACTTTTTAAAAGCAAATGTAAAGCAAATGCATGTGAAATTAAATTGAAATTCACACAAGTGTATAAAATACACTTGAAATGCAAATGCTAATTACTTGAAACACATCTTTCATCTCTCTTTTTCTTTCTCTCATGTTCACGCCCAAAGCTTAGAAGCTCACTGGTTTGTACTCAAAAATGGCGTGAATAGGGAAGCCAAGAGTGGGATTTTGTGGCAAAATCTCAAGTGCTAGCACACTTACGAGTCTTGCGAAGGTGGTAGGGAGGTTTACCCATGAGCCGGGATCCGTCCAACGAAGTTCGGAGCTCCGTTTCGCAGCTCAAAATTCTGTTGACGAAGGCAGTGGACTGCTAGGCAGTGGCGCCCTTGGCAGTGAGTTTTGATGCTTCGTTCGTCTTCAAATCGACTCAACCGATCGATGTGAGTATTCCGCTACCTCCGTTGATGTGTTCACACATGATTTCATGCATTGATTTGATCTTGGGACCTAATAGAAACTCAACACCGGTAGGTGGACATCCAAGTTCGAAACATATATCTAATATATTTCCTAACCTATTTCCTCTGAATCAACTAAGTCTTGGCCTTGGCTCAACAAGTTTAATGATTCCAGTTAAGCGCGACCCATTGACAGTGGGAAAACATCCTAATCCAGGTCGATGAACAAAAGTGACATTGACTTTATCCAACAAGTCACAACTGCCCAAGACATGCGATGTTAACAAAACTTTCATAGTTCAAACACATCCGCGATAGACAATGATCTTGACTTTGGCCACAAAATCAAATCTAATCTTGGATCTTGAGAGAGAACCACTCAATGGAATGAAACACTTAATATTTGACGTGAGGGTATTTTCATAAATTGGTAACCAATTTATTATCTTTGATTAGGACTCATCATACACCCTTAAACATGGATTCTAAAAGCATAATAAGGCGCGATAATTTAATAATGATATGCGGATGGATATATAATATAATTTGTTCCTAGAATAAATCTCTCTCTGTCTCTCTCCCGCTAGCACTTTACATTCTTCTAAAACCCAATTACATAACACTATAAGAAACCACATTTACATTGAGGGGAATTGGTGAGAAGAGAAATACAATGAGAATGAGAAGTGATAGGCTGGACACGCAGGTCCAATTTCAAATAAATACCATATTTACAACAATTTTCAAAATTGCCACACCCATCTAATATCCATCTGATATACATTATTTAACAAATACATCCAAGTATTCACACGTAGCATGTTGTCAATCAATCTAATCAAATTAATTAATCTTCAATTAATGACCATCCAATGTTTATACAACGATTTGATTTGCGTGAGTCCAACGTGTTTAAGAATAAATACTCAAAGTAAGTATTTTTGAATTATATTGGTCCAATTTTAATTGTATTCAATACTAATTCAAGTTTAATTCCAAATTAAACAATTACACTTATTATAGTGCATTTTTAGACTTGGATTCCAAATCCAATCCAAATGCGTCTCAAAGGCCCAATTAGCATCTCATGCCAATTCTATTAGGTCCAATGGGCTTCTACTTAATTCTTTAGGCATGGACTTTGGCCATTATGGATCAAACCTATAATGTATTGCCCATTTAGGAATCACCCTATGCCAAAAATTAATTTTGGCCCATTAGGCCCAATTGAATAATTAAAGGCACAAAAGTCATATTTTGGACTTTTATGGAAATGGTTTAGGCCCAATTAAATCCAACCCAATTGTCCAAAACCAAACTTGGCCCAACCAAGCCCATTAGCCCAAATATAACCAAATTTCATTAATACAATATTCCAAATATCATATTAATTCTATTAAAGCGTAATTAACACAACAAATTAATTAATCTAATTAATCATGCTTAATCATTCCAATTCATGTCCAACACAAATTGAAGCAAAATCAAGTCTCCAACATGCATACATCTCACGGCAATAACAAGAAAATAACACACAATTTGATTTCAATCCAATTAAATCAACATTCAATATTTATTTCATGCCTTTAACACATCCACGTGTTTAATTTCAAAAAATCACCATGAGTTATTCTTAGGGTTCTATTCGGCCAACATGTAGAAATTAGAGAAATTTGATCTAATCATTTTTTTACCAATCCAATGAAGCACAACTCTAAGTTATCATCATCTAATATCAACCAAACAATCAATTTTGAATTACATGCTCCAAGCAAAAAAATCCCCAAATTAAAGTTCATAAACCCTAGAATTCAAATCAAGTTTAACAAGGCATTGATACCATTGTTAGTGTCTCTAAGACATGCTCAAGATCTCTAAACATGATTTGAGTGTGAATTTAATAAGATAAGTTGCAGAAAGACTTTACATTTTTAGAGAGAAATTCGAAATTTCAACAAATGGATGAGGCTCCAAGCTTAAAGATGAGTTGATGAACCCTTGGGTGAGTTTCCCTAACACCTCATTTAACCCACAAGTGCTAGCTTTGAGAAAATTTGAAGCAAAAATTTTCCCGTAGAAGAGAAGAGGCTCATGGTTTTTGGAGTAGAGAAAAGAGAAAATGAGTTGTTTTAATTTTCCAAAAATTGGTTAGTGTGTGTAGTAAAGGAAGCATTAAGGAAATCCAACTACTTCCTTCATTCTTTTGACAAGTTGATGTAAGTCAAGTGGATCCCACCACTTTTAAACTCAAAATTTAAGTTGGCTTCTCCAACACACAACTAAGCTTTGGGCCCGAGTTCGTTTAATCTAATTAAACGAATTTACATCGCTAAATAATTAAATCCAATTTATTTAAATAATTATGTCTCGCAAAATTATTACAATAGTCGCTTACGCATTAATTCCAAATTAATTCGTTCACTCGAATTAAAATCCAATTTTATTTTCGTATATCTGATATATTATTTTAGACCAATTAAATAAATTAAATAGAAAATTCTAATTTAACTATTAAATTTATTTTATCAATTAATTCTAAATTAATCTCGTTCTCTCATCTGTATGAATTTAATCCCAAATTAATTCTTACCGTAAAATCTCGGATTAATTTTATCTCTCATAAGTAATCCTAGATTAATTATATTCGAGTCAAATGTCGTTGGTGAATCTTTGGAAAGCGACCCAAGAGATTCCTGGATATGTTGACAGTAAATACGATTGTCAGACCATCCAAACACGTGTGTATCTCGTACCACGTTCTCATCGATTTACAAGACATGGTTGGCTTCTAGAAAAACACCTTGCCTACCCAATTCTCTAGAAATATCCTCCGAGGAATATAATTTGTATCAAGTGTAGTAATATAATTTAATGCGTAATACGATCCAGTATCGGATGTCACATGCTAGGCCTAGGGTTGGCTCTGTGTCTGCCCCGTACGAAGCATATATCGGATTCTAAGTGAGTAGTCTCTGTAATCGCATAGTCATGACCTAGTCATACTATCCTGATAGCTGCAGCATTTAAGAGTACTACTTTCATATCCTGTGTGACCATCATCTACATATAACTGAAGTGATACTCCCATCTTGACATCACATCCAATACTCTAGGATTCTTAGTAAACCCAATATAGGCGTACACAAAACCTGTTAAAGCTCCGAACGACCAATACCAAAGTAAACTGATTGTCGTAAGTATTAGCGACGTAAGTCTCAGGTTAAAGGTCACATACACCAACCCTGATTCGGATTCCCATAGACACATAATTATACTACCAATGGGATTCCGAGTGGGTCTATCCAGAGCGAACAGTTCATAGTCCAACGGCTAACGGAACCTCTAATAACACTTGTATAAGTATCAAATACCTAAATATATGAGAACTATGTCGTTAAGCTTCCATAATGCGCACAAATGTAATACTAGTCTATTCTGTATTATCAATGTCTAGTCTTGATAATACTACGACTATGGATATTATTAATCTGATTTAACCATATGTAATTTTATCGTTAATATATATATCCAAACAATCCAATTACAATAATGATAAAATAGTAATTTCCTTTGGTCACATAGTTAATTTGTATAAAAACACAATGTCTTTTACAAATAGTGATGCTATAGGTTATAATTGTCCAACACTAAACGATTAGCACGCAAATTCATAAATTTTATAAATTAATTGTTCACTTGAGAACTAATGGAAATCAATGATAAAGATATAATTTGAGAGGTTAACGGATTTTATACCTAGCGCTTTTACGAATCTTTTATGGGGGATCATTGCATAGGTAATGACTATATCAATGGACGAATACTTTGATAATTAATTCTATAATTATGAGAGTGCATTTCCAGATATTTAGTGGACTTACTCCAGAATTAATAATTTCATTTGATTAGTAAAAGAGTTTCAATTAATCAACAGAACTGTTGAAGTTTAGAATTATAGGTCCATCGGTCCTCTAGTCGTCTTCTATCATAGTTCGAACGATAATAATTACAAAGAAAAAAATTGTGATTTATTTAAAATAATTGTGAATTATTTTTCACTATAACTATTCCATGTAACTCTTGTTTGGAAATTATGACAAAAGTTGTCATAATATATAATATATATATATATATATATATATATATATATATATATTAGTTTATGAAAATTAATATTTAATTAATTAAATTTTAATTGAATGAGATAATATTTTCAAAGTTGAAAACTTAAAAACCATTTTTTGATAATTAGAAAATAGTAATTGATTAATTTGATTAAATAAATATTATAAGATAATATTTTATTCAAATTTATCTTAATTTCAAAAGTTGAAATTATGATAAAAGAATTTAAAATATAAAATATTAAAACTATTTAATAAATTAAACGATAAATATCAAATCTTTCCAGAGATAAAGATCAGATATTTTTGTTTTTGTTTTTTTTTTTTTTAGGAAAAGAAAAAAGCCATCCAAACTTTTTAATTTGGTGAATGATAAAAAACAATCCAAGTGAGATCAAAAGAAGTGGAAAAATGTGTGTGCTGGAGAGAAAAAAAAAGGAAAGAAATAATTTTTGTTTTGGTTTGGTTTTGAGAAAACCAAAAGAACATAGAAATAATGATTTGTTTCATGCGTTGAGTATTAGTCTCTAAGACATGCCACAAGATCACTAAGGAGATAATAGTGTGAAAAATCAAAAATAAGTTGCGGAAGACTTATATTGATTTTGATGATTTCAAGACTTTTCATTGATTTCCATGGAAGCTCCAAGCTTTGTTGAGTGTTTCCAACACTTGGATGAGTTTCCCTATCACCTTATTTAACTCCAAATGTGCTAGCAAGCTTGAAATTTTGAAAAAAATTTCCAAAAGAGAGACATGTAGGTTCAGCCATGTTGAAGAAAAAAAGAGAGAGAGTTGTGTTTTTCTTGTGATTTGGTTTCCAAAACCCTAATCCAAGTCATTCACACTTTGTGTATTTGATTTACCAAATACAAATAATGCTTTACAAAAAGCAAAACAAGTTAGGTAAAAAGTAAATGGTTTTAGTAAAACCATTTACCTTTTCCAACTATTACCACTAACTTGTGTAAGTTAGTGGGCCCCCCCTCTTAAATTCAAAATTCAAGATGGGTTGCTCTATATATTTCGGGCTCGGTTTCGTTTAATCTGATTAAACAAATTTTCCGTCCCAACGTAATTAAATCCAATTTTATTAAATAATGATGCCTCGTAAAATTATGACGAAGTCGCTTAAGTTAAGAATAATTCTAATTAATTCGTTCGCTCGTATTAAAGTCCAACTTTAATTTCGTAACGAAATCCAATTTTAGTTAATATATCTGATATATTATTTTAGCCCAAAAAATTAAATTAAATAGAAAAATCCCATTTACCTATTAAATTTATTTTGCCGATTAATTCCAAATTAATCACGTTATCTCTTCTAGACGAATTAATCCCAAATTAATTCCTAACGTAATTAATCCCAGATTAATTCTTACCGTAATTAATCCCAGATTAATTTCTACCGTCATTAATCCTAGATTAATTTTCTCTCTCATAATTAATCCCAGAATAATTCTGCTCGAGTCAAATATCATCGGTGAAATTTTAGGAAGCGACCCAAGAGATCCCTGGATATGTTTGTAGTAAATACGGTCATCGGACTATCTGAATACGTGCGTACCCGGTACCACGTTCCTACCGATTTACAAGACATGGTTGGCTTCTAGCAAAGCATCGTGTCTACCCAATTCTCGAGAAATATTCTTTAAAATGAATATATAATCACATAGCATACGTAGTATTGCGTATCGCGATCCAGTATCAGATGTCACATGTTACGCCTGAGGCTGGAATTATGTCTGCCCCGTAAAAAGGATATATCGGATCAGAAGCAAGTAGTCTCTTTAATCAGATAATCATGACCTAGTCATATTATCCCGATAGCTACAGTATATTAAAGTACTAGTTCTGTATCCCTTTGTGATCATCTTCTCCATGTGACTGAAGTGATACTTCCGTCTTGACATCACACCCAATACACTACAATTCTCAATAAACTCAGAAGAGGTGTACATAGAATATGTTAAAGCCCTGGACTACCAAAACTAAAGCATACTGATTATCGCAAGTATTAGCGATGCAAGTATCAGGTTAAGACCAAATACACCTACCCTGATGCGGATTCCCATAGACACATAGTCATACTACCAATGGGATTCCGATGGGTCTATCTAGAGCGAAGCTGTTTCCGTACCATCGGTAAACAAAATCTCCTATTACACTTGCATGAGTATCCAATACCCAAATATATGAGAACTATACTGTTACGCTCCCATAACGCGCACAAGTGTAATACTAGTTTATTCCACATTATCGATGTCCAGTCTCGATAAAACTATGACTAGGGATATTTAATGATTAAACCATTCATGGATTAATACGGTCTCATATCTTATTAACCTGGTACTAATTATATGGACTTTTATCATTTAGATATCACAGTAATCCAATAACAAATGATAAAAGAGTAATTTCCTTTGTCACATAGTTAATTTGTACAATAACACTATGTTCTGTACAAATAGTGATGCTATGGGTCATAATTGTCCAATAATCTCCCACTTGGCCTATAGCCAATCACTCAAGTGTCATACACCTGAACTATGTACGAGTCGCTCAAACTTCTGCTGTGAAACAGCTTTCGTCTGCGGATTTGCGATGTTATCATCTGATGCATTTTATTCAATCATCATATCGCCACGATGTATGATCTGACGAATCAGATGAAATAGTCGAAGTATATACTTAGATCGTTGATGAGACTATAATTCGTTAGCCTGTGCTGTAGCCTAGCTCAGCTGCTAAGATAACTATACCTAATCCAATTAGGAATTTTAAAAGATCCAAAATTCTTCTTTTGCTACTCAGTTGCAGTAATGTGCCGCTTTTGTTATTTATTCGGCAACAGTATCTTGCATGGAAGATTTCCATCTCATTGTTCCGTTATTCAAACTAAAATATGTACCCTTATTGCGATTTAAAGTCGTAATTATCGGTTTGGAAACTTGCAACGGTGAAGCTAGTCACCTCAAGTTCTCCATTTCTATAGATTAAGAAAGCATCCTTAGTTCGTCTAAGATACTCAAGGATGTTCTTTACATCAATCCAATGACCATCACCTGAATCGGCCTGATAGTGACTCCACATGCTCAAAGTATATAAGACATCAGGTCGCGTAAATATTTGTCGATGTACGATTTCTCGGAGAGTGCCAACAACTTTTAGATCTTACCCAGTAGATCTTTATTCCTAGAAAAAGGTTGCATCTCCTAAGTAATTCTATGGAGAATTTTAATGAAAGCCAAACTTCACCGATTTTAATATGGGAATGTCATTACTTAAAAGCAATACATCATCAAAGTATAGGACAATCATTGTCAGTGCGTTCCCACTAACCTTCTTAAATACACAAGAATCAATAATGTTTTGAATGAAACCATATTGCAATATGATCTCATCAAAACGTTAATTCCAAAAAACTCAATACTTGCGTCAATCAATAAAATGGATCGATTTAACTTGCAAACCTTGTTTGCTTATTTTGGTACGGCAAAATCGTCAGGATGTTGATAAACATCCTCCTAAAGGTTTCCGTTTAAGGAAAGTGGTTTTGACGTATCATGTGCCATATTTCATAATGAAGTATGCAACATTAGTAAGCATTATCCAAATGGATTTAATCATGGTAACAAGTGAAAAAGTTTCGTCATAGCTGGCACTATGTCGTTGACGATACCCTTTCTGTACGCCTAGTTATATACATTTGTATGTTGTCATCCATGTATGTCTTCCCTGAAGACACATATAGTACCAATAGGCACAATGCCTTCTGGAACATCAACCAGTGTCCAAACTTGGTTATATATATAGGGAATCCATTTCTCAGTAAACCCAGAAGAGGTGTATACAGAACCTGTTAAAGCCTTGGACTACCAAAACTAAAGCATACTGATTATCGCAAGTATTAGCGATGCAGGTCTCAGTTAAGACCAAACACACCTACCCTGATGCGGATTCTCATAGACACATAGTCATATTACCAATGGGATTCCGATGGGTCTATCCAGAGCGAAGCTCTTTCCGTACCATCGGTAAACAAAACCTCCTATTACACTTGCATGAGTATCCAATACCCAAATATATGAGAACTATGCTATTACCCCATAACACGCACAAGTGTAATACTAGTCTATTCCGTATTATCGATGTCCAGTCTCGATAATACTATGACTAGTGATATTTAATGATTAAACCATTCGTGGATTAATACTGTCTCATATTTTCTTAATCTGGTACTAATCATATGGACTTTTATCATTTATATATCCCGGTAATCCAATTACAAATGATAAAAGAGTAATTTCCTTTGTCACATAGTTAATTTGTACAACAACAGCATGTTCTGTACAAATAGTGATGTTATGGGTCATAATTGTCCAACATTCAGTACATGAATTCTTCCCCAAATATTAGAGTGTTTTTCATAATTATTTTTATGCCCACACGTGCCGCTAGAGGTGAAGAGAT
>SKCR01052399.1:0-21162 GCA_019454045.1 Zanthoxylum bungeanum | reverse complement strand
ATTGGATTGATGTTAAGAACATGTTTTAGTATCTTAGAGATCTAAGGATGATGTCTTATACTATGGAGTAGGAGAACTTGAAGTGACTGGTTTCACTATTGCAAGTTTCCTAACCGATAATAATGACTAAAAGTCATAACAACGGTACTATAAAGTTTGAATAACGGAACAGTGAGCTGGAAATCTTCCAAGCAAGATATTGTTACCGAATAAATAACAAAAGTGGATTATTGCTGCAGCTGAGGCAGCAATAGAAGCCATTTGGGTCGATAATAATCCTAATTAGATTAGGAGTAGTTTTGTTAGCAGCTGAGCTAGGCTACAGCGCAGGCTAAAGAATTAATGGTTTCATCAACGATCCAGATATATACTTCGACTATTCATCTGATTCGTTCGGATCATACATCGTGGCGATGTGATGATCGAATAAATCGCATCAGACGATAATCATGCAAATCCGCTGACGAAAGTCTTTTCTCATAACCGTACATAGTTCGGGTGTAGGACACTCGAGTGACTGGCTATAGGCCAAGTGGGAGATTGTTGGACAGTTATGACCCACAGCGTCACTATTTGTACAGATCATGGTGTTGATGTACAAATTAACTATGTGACAAAGGAAATTGCTCTTTTATCATTTGTGATTAGATCACCAAGATGTACAAATCTTGAAAGGTCCATATGATTAGTTCCTGGATTGAGATGATATGAGACAGTATCAATCCGCGAAGGTTTAATCATTAAATATCCCTAGTCGTAGTATTATCGAGATTGGACATCGTTAATGCGGAATAGACTAGTATTACACTTGTGCGCGTTGTGAGGGCATAACGACATAGTTCTCATATATTTGGGTATATGATACTCATGCAAGTGTAGAAGGAGGTTGTGTTTTACCGATGGTGCGGAAAACAGCTTCGCTTTGGATAGACCCCTCGGAATTACATTGGTAGTATTACTATGTGTCTATGGAAGCCCAAATCAGGGTAGGTGTATTTGGTCTTAACCTGAGACTTGCACCGCTAATACTTGCGACAATCAATGTACTTTGGTTTTGGTCGTTCAGGACTTAACAGGTTCTGTGTACGCCTCTTCTGGGTATTGAGAATCGTAGTGTGTATTGGGTGTGATGTCGAGATGGAAGTATCACTCCAGTAATAGTGGAGATGATGATCACGTAGGATACAGAACTCGTTCTCTATATGCTGCAGCTATCGGGATATTATGACTAGGTCATGTTTATCCGATCATAGAGACTAGTTACCAGAGATCCGATATGTACTTCGTACGAGGCATACACATTTCCAGCCTCAGGCCTTGCACGTGACATCCGATACTGGATCGAAATACGCAATACTACGTATACTACGCCTGATATAGATCACATATTCCTGTAAGGATATTTCTGGAGAATTTGGTAGGCATGGCGCTTTGCTAGAAGCCAACCTTGCCTTGTAAATCGGTATAAACTTAGTACTAGGTACTTACGTGTTCGGATTGTCCGACAACCGGATTTACTGCCAACATATCCGGGGATCTCATGGGTCGCTTCCCAAAGATTCACCGATGACGTATGACTAGCACTTTATTAATCTGGGATTAATTAGTATGAGAGAGAAAATTAATCTGGGATTAATTGCGGAGATATTTTATCTGGGATAAAATATTAATTAAAGAGAGAAAACGATAATTTGGAATTAATCGATAAAATAATATATTCGATATATTATACGAAATTGGATTTCGACGCGGAATTGAAATTAGATTTTAATTCGGGCAAACGAGTTAGTTTAGAATTAATTCGTTAGCGACGTGAATAATGATTTTGCTAGGCATAATTATTTAATTACTTTGCAACAGAAACTTCGTTAATTTGGAATTAGTGAACCTGAGCCCGGGAATGAATGTTGCGAGCGCACTCGCATTGCGAACTTAAGTGAGGCTCGCACCTCACATCAAGCGTCAAATCACTAGTTACATCAAGCATCAATCATTAGTCACTTTGAGTGATGTGACAACTTGTCACTTGATTGATTGATTGATGATGTAATAGTGATGTGAGTGGTGAAAACATTTAATGCTATTTTGGAGCCAAATTTTGTTGACCTTTTTGAAAGGCTTTTTACAAATATTTGGTATATGTTTAATTGGTTTTTGGAAAATCGATATTAAGGTATGAACAACAACTCATCTCTCTCTCATTTTCTCTTATTCTCTCTCTCGCCCAAAGGGGCTGCATCTTCTCTTTTTTCTGGTTTCACCGAGAACAATGGAGAAGATAGGATTTTGTAGCAAAAATTCCTAAGTGCTAGCACACCATTTGAGTCTTGCGAAGGTGATAGGGAACCGCATACGTGAGCTTGGAATCACCACCTAAAAGCTGGAGCTTGGACCGATTTTGGAGAGGCAAAACAGTGGACTGCCGAGAGCCTTGGAGGACACCATAACTGCTCACTGCCGAGAGCAACTCTAGGAGGGAGCTTGAAGTTTGTTCTTCATCGCATCGCCTCAACCGATCGATGTAAGTATTCCGTAACTTCCTCGATGTATTCACATGTTGTTTCTTGCTTGTTATTCGATCCTCGGGACCGTAGAAACTCAAACATAGTTCATGTCTCAAGATTCTTGACTGGCATTAAGAAAACCCCTTTAGTATTTGTTCATCTTTTAATGACGTTTCTTGGCTTTAGCGACTTTTAGAAGTCACGTATCTGACACAATTTGCTAATCAATTTTTGTAAGGTAATGGATACCAGATCTCCCGTCTAGTTATTTAATATAATGTTTAATAACTATTTTGATATTTGATATCAGAACTTGTGATTATTGGATAGTTACTTGTTCTGTATAAACCGTTGTTACATATTTTAATATGACTAGTAGTGTTATTGATGAAAGATGAACATTAAGAAAAATATTTGGTAAAGTAAATAACTTAGAACTGTACTTTATGAGATTTTATAATAAAAGCATTAGATGTTTGTTCCTTATGGTAAATGATGGTCTTATACGAGTTCACACCACATATCATTATCCATTTAATGAAAATTGTATTTAGGAAGTGATTAAATCTCATTTAACCAATGATCGTCATTGGACCACAAGATTTATTAATCTAATACATTGGATGTATATAGTTTAATGAATTAGAAATTGCCTTAGATAGTTTTCTTTACTCCGTAACTTAGTTAATGAATTGTCATGACTTAGTTACATGTTTGAAGAGAACATGTTGAACGTCTTGAATTGTTTACGAACTTTCAATATGTTTCTGATGAAACACGGATAGAATATTTTAAATGGTTCAAAGATATTCTATTTGTAGTGTTGAAAACTATATCTTCAAAATTCATTGTGAATCTTTGAAATGTTCAAAGATGTTTTGATATGATCAAACACATGAATTTAAGGCAATTAGTTCTAAAATTATTTAATGAATTTGATTCTAACTCAATATTAAACTTTGCGATTCCATTTTGATGGAATTGGTCAGAGGGAGTAATCGAATCTTATATGATTTGATTCGTTGATATTGAGTGTTACCGAATTAGTTTTCAATACTCTTGGGGTTATGCTCCATTAACACTAATTCATCTCTTTAATTAAGGTTCCATTTGTTTCTACAATTACATATATGATATGTATAGGTAGAAAATTTGAATCTTGAAAAGTTTGAGATTTGAAACTTTCTTTTGTATAATGGTTATATAATTGAAAGTACTTGTGCCTCGGAGGTACGAGTGAAAGGTTTATCATTTATTCTATTTAATGGAATATTGTATTCTATTTGATAGAATATCTTTTCTTCGAACCCGAGTAATAAAATTGTTTTCTTACTTGGTGGTTAACATTTGATGTTGATGATTGCAGAAAAGATTTGACTTATTGAAGTCAAATGTGAGAATGATAAACTGTAAGTGGAACTACGTAATTAATAAGATGAAAAGACCCTTAGGCAACTTCCGTATAAGTTCAATAGGATGTCATAATCATTTACAAATTATTCGATACTTAATGATTCTGTTGTTTTCTTATCGAAGAAAAATATCCTATAACTTATAGTGGGAGCGATATTTGATATCGATTTCGGAAATTACCATTGAACCATAGATCTCAAATTGTTAGTAGCTTACTACGATCAAGTTTTGAACTTGATTAAGCTTTCGTTATGAATAGTTCATAAAATGTGCAAATTGTTTGCGCAGCAAAAGCAAAGTGAGCTCGATAAAGGTTTGACCTTTACAATATGACAGTGAGAAAGTTATATTCAGTAGTCTATTGTAGATTCTGAGAAAACTTGTCTCTAGTCGCACTAATTGAACGATTAAGATCTGTTGGTTAATGTTGATATTAAACTATGTATTTTAGCTAAATAATGCAAAGTGGCGTTCTTGAGTGATTTCTTCGAATGAGAGATCCGTCGTAATTTCTTTGTTTGAAAAGTTCATTCTAGAATGGCCTTAGAGTTTGTATTCTGCTAAGATCACAGTTTGATATACTAGCTTATGGAGCATATTGTAGACTCAGATAAGCTTTCCGAAAATTTGTGTTATATGCTTTTGATATCTGTCAGATTGTCTGGTTTTATCGAAGCATAGAGAATACGTATTTGTCAGTAGGGTCAGTGAGAGCATACCAATTTCTTTCTAGTATTATATATCATAAGTCTTCTTTTCTCTGTGGAAGTAGTGGGAGTAGTTTATGTTATATTTGATTAAAAGTTTCATATATGATATAAAACTAAGAGACATGTGAGATACTCCAATTGGTCGCGTATTAGATATGATCTAATAAAGGACACAGTAAGACTATATGTATGACAGTTTTTAACTATTTGACAGTTAACGTGTCTTTTATATATGTAATATTATCTTTCGTAAAGGATGATACCTTTGTCGAAAGATAAATTGATTAGAATGTCTAGTCAATCTTATGCATCATAGGATGATAGCATAATGAATACTATATTATGTGCGATTACAGATATTAATTTAATCGTAATTGTTACGAGTTATTTTGATATGCTGCAAACCATATGATGGGTCTTGAAACATGTTCTTTGTGATCTTTGAGATATAAGAACTAGTTTCTGATTCATGGAGAATTTGGTCTACAACCATAAGGTCAGATTAGTTTTGATCCTAATTATGACATTATATGGTCTGTGTCATATAAAGTCAGAAAAGATGCAGTGGAAGTGTCACTGTTGATTCTACTGAATTAGTGGAATCAGTTGCAACTTTTGAAGTATTGACTTATGAAGTTGCAAAGTGACATCAAGATTAGAAGTTTGATATTGGTTATGTGCCTACAGTTGTCTTATAGTATTTTGGATTTGATCCATATATATATATACTTAGACAACACGGTAGCTATAACACATTACTAATATAGCATCTGAGTCATATTGACGTGGAATTTGGATTCTACAAAATATGAATGATGTTGGCTTAGGAAAATGGTTGGGTTTGTTGAACAGTCTCGATTTGTTAAAGCATGCTTCTTGTTGTTGCCTACCTTTGAGTGCTGGTGAGCTCTTGAGAGCCATGGATATGTGATATACATTGAGATGTGTATATGATATCAAGGATTGGCACTAGAGCAAGTGGGAGAAATTGTTAGGTTGGTGCTCGGAGTGCCAATCCGGATCGTATTTATGTCTGATTCATAAATACGAGCAATTTCATTTTCCATAATATTATTAATTTAATGGTAGTACCCTTGTCTTTTATACACTTATTCGATCTAATTACGATTAGATATCTGATTATGATTAGATCGAAACTAAATCTAGTTTAGTGATACGTGTATATTAGACAAAGACCTTAGGATTTACAATGTAGTACGCAGTTACAACGTAGTTTGTAATTGACATTGGGATATGTAGTACAAGATGTATGTCCTTAAATAAAGTTCATGGTCAAAATTTACTAACACGGGTCAGTTAGTAAAATCCATTGAGACCAGTACATGTCGTATATCGTGACTTGACCCGATGGTTTATCTCAATGAACCATGAGTCTCGGGAGACTCGTATAGACATATAGGTGTTTATTTGATAAGACACAGAACGACTCACTGAAGGTTTCCTAATAGATGATACACCAACATCAATAGGAACCTTCTCGAGTTGAGCGAGCATAGTGGTCCTTTGACTTGAGATACCACAGTGGGATATATGAGTTATCCTCCACACTTTGATGGCAGTCTCGTCACTGATCTATTCATGATCAGACCTCCGCCTATTCGTTGGGTGTGGACTGATGCTCATGATATCCAGTGCGTATCTAGAGAGAATCCGTCAGTCCTGTGTGCAGGGCATAAGCATCCATACGTGTTTATGATATAGTAAATCCATGGTCGTGGTATAACTTTGGAAATCAGTTCCAAGTGTTATTTGGAGATCGTAAATTGAAAGTCGATATATTATACCGAACATGTTTGACGTTTTTATCTATACCTCAGGTATAATATGGATAGTCTGTGACGGAGGGATTATACGTATGCAATTACCTCGGCTTGTATTGTTTAGCGAGATTATCTGTGGTCGTCATAATCCATGAATGGGTGGATTATGGAAAAGAAATTGGATTTCGTGACAGATAAACCTAAACTTAGAGAGTCCCACAATATGAAGTGTACTCGTTGAGCACTTTGGCAATGCGATATGAATAATAAGTATTATGCATTATACTTCACCGGATTAAGTGAGTTAATTCGGATCATTTAATCGGTTAAAGTACAACACATGCATTAGGGGATTTAGTCAATCCTAATTATTGTGTATTTGTATTTGATACATAATATTATTAGATACACAATAATTATTCATCACATGAGATTTTGACACATGCCATAAATATATGTATTTGTTATTTAATATAAATAAAAATACATATATTGATGTTATTTAATTATTAAATAATTGAAAATTTAATATCTTACCCATTTGTCATAATTAGTATGATAAATGATGATATATAATTGGAACACATGGCATGACTTTATTAAAGTAAATGTGTGAAAATTTGATTTGTCACCAAAATAGCTTACTTTAATTAATTGAATTATTTTTGGCCAAATGACCTTTTTGTCCTCCTTTAGTCGGTCACTTAGTATTTAAAAGAGGGAAAAGTTTTCTTCTTCCATATGAAACCCACCATGGCCGAAACATGTAGATAAAAAAACCCTAGGATTTTCTTTGGTCAAATCATAAAAAAATGAATGAAATTCAGAAAAGGCTTGGGAAAACAAGGGATTAGAGGTAATCTTTTAAAACCCTAAGCTTAGAAATTTATTTCATGTTTTCTTGAATTGCTTGAAAATGTTCTAGGGTTTCTTTGTTGTAAAAAATTGGGGTTTTTGGTTTGGTGGATGGATTTGGAGGTGTTATGCATGTGTGAAGTAGTATTGGATAAAATTAGTGTAATTTTTGTCCAATATATTCATTTGATGACATGTTGCTATTCTAGATTGTTATGATCACTCTTGTGACACCTAGAATTGTTCATGGGTGCTTCATGTGTGGTGACTTGATTTGGTGTTGTTGATTAATTAGATTAATCTTGAAAATTGGATTTACAGCATGAAATTAGGCATTTTTCTGTTCTGGATCAGACCTGATCTTCGTTCTGATTTTGTGATGAAATTGATGTCTTATGAATATTTTGGATGTATTTTGGGTGTTGGAACAATTGCCGGATATTGTTTCCCAGTTGAAATAAGCGAAAAAGGCAAAAAATGGCGTTACGGGATGACTTTGAGTCAACTGGGTAACGGCTGCCCTGACACTATTGGGGCTGACCTGGGTAGTCCCCATAAGTGTCGGGTGGTTGGTTCGGTCAAAAATGTGTTTTACGTCATTGTACGGAAAAAACGATTTCGTAAAAGTTTAGCGACATATCAACCTTATTTATGTTGATATTTGATATTGAATAAATAGGTTTAGGTGAAATATGAATAAATTTTTCATATTATATATTGAATAATTTATTCGGTAATTTGAAAAAAATTTAAATTACGATTTCGCCCGAACCGCGCTTCCGCTACGCCCTTCGCCCAAAACCCCAACAATATTATCATCTGAACTTGTCATGTACTAACACAAAGAATGTCTTGCAATCTCTTTTTGGATTCAACAATCAAAGATCAGAGCAGAAACCTTCCCTAAAAGACCTCATGAGCACGTTTGTTGCTAAAACTTTAGAGAGGTTGAGAAAAATGAGTTGAGGTTGAACAACATTGAAACTGTAGGGGTTTTATTGCGGAAATCCGGTAACGCATCGGAACAGTGGAAAATCAAAATTTTCCGATTTCGAAACTTTTTCTCTGATTAATAAAATAAACTTATTTATTTTATTATCCAATAATCAAATTATGAAATAAAACACATTAAATCAAATTCATGTGAATTTACCGAATTACCCTTAAACATAACAATTTGTTTATTTTAATCTGAAATTGTTCGAAACGATTTTGGATTATTCTAAATCTTACATATATGAATTTAACATGTCATACATATTGAAATTCAAATTGCAAAATAAATTTCCCAAATTTTGGCCTAAAGCCGAGAGCTACCAATTAGAAAATAATTGTGCATTTTGCACTTCCAAAGTTCAAAACACATCAAGGCAAATACAATCAACCCAATATCTATATGTATCATATACACATCCAAATACATCATATAAATGAAAAGCCCCAAATTTGGAAGTGGTCTTAAACCCTAATTTTTTTAATTTCTTCAAATTGGACAAATTAGACCAAGTTGGTTAAATCCAATACTTCAATCATGTTTCTTCCATCCAAATCAAGTCTCAACACAATAAAATAACTATAGAAAAATTCTATGTCATTTAAGAGTGGGTCAATAACTCTAGAATGGCAACAAGGTTCTAAACCAAGAAAAAGAATGCTAACTAGCTTATTTGTAACATCCTATCAACTTTATACATGCTCAAACCTTTTATCAAACTTTCATCCACCAAAAAATACAAAGAATAAAGAATAGAAAAACATAAGAACATCACCAAGTGAAGCCCACAACAAGAGGAACATTTTTCTCTCTAATGGAAGGTTGGAAATACTTACTAAATTCCAAGCTTTTTCTTAGTTTTGCCTTTCTTTCTTCAATGGAGTTTTTGATAAAGTGTATTAGGTTAACAAACCCTAAATGAAACAAAACAATATATTACTTGCAAAAAAATAGCCTTGGCCGAATTTTGCAAGCCAAAAATATCTAGATTTTATTTTTTGTTTCATTTAATTTGCTTTACAACTTGTTAATTTTAATCATCAAACTATTTAATGAATTATAGTTAGTCAACAATTGCAACTCAAGCCATTAATAAAATATCATAACTTTAAAATATCTATACTTTAATTAATTTAATCATTTAACAATTGAATAATTAATTAATTAATTAATTAAATATTAAATATATGTATAATATTTACATTAATATTAAATACATATATTCATTATGATATTAGTTAAAAATCTCATTTTGACAATTAATTAATGTGTATTTGAATTAATTAAACATTAAATGCAAATACACAAAAATTAAGGAAATGACTATCGGGTCTCTACACATGTATTTTGCGTTTAACCTTTAAACGACTTTATAAATAATCAACATCAGTTATAATTGTTGCCCTAGTGCTCTACGAGTATATTCATTAGTGAGACTCTCTAGATTCAGGCATATCTGTCACGAAATCCAATTTCGTGTCCATAATTTATCCACGTAAAATTATGACGATCACGGATAAACTCGTGAATCATACAGGTCGAGGTCATGGCAAATGTATAATTCCTCCGTCACAGGTACCCGGATAAATCCTAGAGATATAGATGTAAACGTCAAATCTCTATAGGGATTATCCAGTCGACTATTTATTAGCAATCTCAAAAAAGAAAATTTAGAACTAACTTCTAAATTGTACCACGGGCCCATGGTTTTTATCTGATTGCTAATCATATGGACTACATATGCTCTGTTACACAGAACTGACAGATCTTATCTCGATACACATAAGACACCCTGAGGATCTATCTACACCCAACGAACATGCGGAGGTCTGATCTTAATAGACCGGTGGTGACGTGACTGCCATCTAAGTGTAGAAGATGTCTCATGTGCCCACAATGACATCTCAAGTCTAAGAATCACAAGTGCTACTCAACCCGATAAGATTCTTATTGTTGGTTGTGTACCATCCATTAAGAATCTTCGGTGAGTCGTTCAGTGTTTATCCGCTATAAACACCTACAAGTCTATACTAGTCTCAAGATATGGTTCATTGAGAAACCATTGGAATCATATATTCCTGTATACGACATGTACCGGTCTCAACTGGGTTACAATACTGACCAAGTAGTGTAAACTTGACCAGGAATGTCTGAGAATGACAACGTCATGATACAACTCAATGTCAGTTGCGACGCTTTGCAACTGCACCATGACTAGTCATTCTAAGGTCATTACGTCTTTACCATATTAAAAGATAGATTATATTATAGAAACTGCATATTATTCAAAAGAATAAGGTTTTACAGAAGTATTCATAAAGAAATACAACCGGAATTGGCGCTCTGAGCACCAACCCCAACAAAAACTCCCACTTGCTCAGTGCCAATAACGATTATATCTAATACCCATCGACTCCACGTGTTTATCAAACAACTTCGGAGGTATGGCCTTCGTCAGCGGGTCTGCTACATTATCTTCACCCGGTACCTTGCAGACGACAATATCCCCTCGTGACACAATCTCTCGAATGATGTGGTACTTGCGTTCCACATGCTTCGACTTCTGATCCGCCCTCGGTTCCTTTGCTTGTGCAATGGCTCCAGTATTATCACAGTATAACGGAATCGCATTCTCGATACTTGGGATAACTCCCAATTCTATGACAAAGTTCTTTATCCACACAGCCTCTTTTGCAGCTTCAGAAGCTACAATATATTCCACCTCAGTGGTGGAATCTGCTGTTGATCCCTGTTTGGAACTCTTCCAACAAAATTGCACCTCCGTTAAGGGTAAATACGAATCCAGATGTAGACTTTCTATCATCAGGGTCCGATTGGAAATCAGAATCCGTATTACCCGTTAACTTGCAGTTCGTTTCCTCCATAAATTATTAACTTATCCTTAGTACCTTTAAGATACTTGTGGATATGTTTAATGGCCATCAATGGTCATTACCTGGATTGGACTGATATCTGCTAGTACGCAAACAACGAAAACTGATATCATGCCTTGTACATAACTTGGCATACATTATGCTACCCAAACATGAAGCATAAGGTTGGTTAGACATTCTAACCTTCTCATCTTCTATTGTGGACTCATCTTCTTTGAAAGATGAATCTCATGTCTGAACGGTATGTTTTTCTGTCTTACAGTTACCAAAATTATACCGTTCCAAGATCTTATCTATGTACGTTGATAGGATAACCCAATCAGCCTTCTTTGTCTATCTCTGTAGAGTTTTATCCTAAAACATATGAAGCTTCTCCCAGGTCTTTCATGGAGAGAAATTCTTACAGAGGTACGCTTTGACGCTTTGTAAACATACCTAAATCATTCCCAATGATTAGGATGTCATAAACATATAGGACTAAAAATACGACCATGCTCCCACTGGCCTTCTGATACACACAGGATTCTTCTGAATTCTTGAGAAAAACCAGACGATCTAATAATCTGTCAAATCGAAGATTCCAACTTCGTGAAGCTTGTTTAAGTCCATAAATGGATTTCTTAAGCTACATACCATACCCGAGTTTTCGTTGGATGCAAAACCTTCCGGCTGTTCCATATAGATTTCTTCATCAAGAAATCCATTTAGAAAAGCCGTTTTGACATCCATTTGCCAAATCTCGTAGTCATGATATGCAGCTATAGAAAGCAAAATCCGAATAGACTTAAGCATTGCTACTCGCAAAAAAGTTTCATCATAGTCGACGCCAGGTTGCTGCGTGTAACCTTTTGCTACCAGTCGGGCCTTGTAAGTTTCAGCTTTACCGTCAGGCCCGTGCATCCTCTTGTAAATCCATTTACAACCGATAGGAACAATTCCTTCGGGAAGCAGAACCAAGTCCCAAACTTGATTCTCATGCATTGAGTCTAACTCAGATTTCATGGCACTTTGCCATTTCACGGAGTCGATGTCCAACATCGATTCTCTATAGGTGAAATGATCAGTCTCTTCAACTAAGAGAACATCTAGACTCTTTTCTTGTATAAAAAAACAAGCGTTCAGGAGGTCTAGATACCCTTTCAGACCTACGGAGTGTGTGTGTTGAAGGTCTTCATCTACTTGAACTTCAGGTTCCTCTGTTGGTTCGTTGTTTTTAGGTTGGACTTCATCAAGCTCCCATGTCTATGATTACCACCTTCTGACAAATATTCTACTTCTAGAAATTTTGCGAAGCGAGCTACGAACATATTTGATGCTCGGTACATAGAACAGATTCCCCTCGTATTCTAAGGATATCCGACAAACCTAAATTTTGCCCTCGAGGTGAAAGCTTATCTTGCTGAGTCACCTTGACATAAGCAGGACAACCCCAACCCTTAATGTAACTAAGATTTGGTCTCCTACCGAACCATATCTCAACGGAGTCGTAGGAACAGCTTTCGAAGGAATCTTATTCAAAAGATGTGCAGCTGTTAAAAGAGAGTAGTAGCCCCATAAGTAATAGGGGCAAATCTTTGAAACTCAACATCGATCGGGACCATATCCAAATAAAGTCTGATTTCTCTCAGATACTCCAATTGTGCTGTGGAGTACCTGGAGGAGTATATTGAGTGAGAATCCCATTCTCCTTATATAATCCATGAACTCACCACTCATATATTCACCGGCCTCGATCAGATAGAAGGCATTTAATATATTGACCAGTTTGTTTTTCTACTTCATTTCGGAACTCTTTGAACTTTTCAAAGGTTTCCGATTTATGTCGCATCAAATACACATAACCGTACCGTGACAAATCATCGGTAAAAGTAACGAAGTACGAATAACTATTGTGAGCAGTCTGACTTAGTGGACCACATACATCAGAATGTACGAGTTCCAGTAAGTTGGTGGCGCAGTGTCCAACATCAGAAAATGGGGCTTTGGTCATCTTACCCTGAATATATGATTCACAAGTTGGATAGGATTCAATGGTAAGATCTGGTATCAAACCATTCCTAACCAATTGGGTAAGGCGTTTAACGCCTATGTGACCCAGTCGCATGTGCCAAAGTTCAGTATTATTAATTACAGGTAAACTACGTTTATTAACTCCAGTATTTAAAATATCTTTTGAAGTTTGCAATGTATAATGACCATGCTGGTTTGGACAACAAATGATCTGAATATTACTTTTATCATATAAATACAAAGAACAGTTCTTAATATTAATATAAAAGCCTTATGTATCCAATAAAAAAATTGATATAATATTAGCTACACATCCAAGCACAAAATGACAGTCATTTAACAAAAGTGTCCCATTCGGCAATGAGATCTCGCATACTCCCACTGCAACTGCATCCAGAAAGTCTCCACTCCCGAATCGCAACTGCATCTCTCCAGTAAGTGCGATGAAAGGTCCCCTATTTAGAGGGGTTAAAATCCTTTACCATGATGCTTTACCTTGCCGGTTGATGTGTGTTCGGTTGAATGCAAGATATGTTCAATCGGGCATACTAAGTTTGATATTATTGTTTTTTAATTCTTTGTGTTCATGATGCAATCGAGCGCATGGGCTTAGTAAGTGCGATGAAAAGTCCCCTATTCGAAGGGGTTAAAACCCTTTACCACGATGCTTTACCGCGCCGGTTGATGTGTGTTCGGTTGAATGCAAGATATGTTCAATCGGACATACTAAGTTTCATATAGTTATCTTTATCTTTGTACGCATTGTAATGAAAAGCGCATTGGCTCATTGTGTTAGACTAAACAGGTTCTCCATTTGGGGGAAGAAAAGCCTAAAAGGATACCTTTACCACAATATTTGCCGCGTCTTTCATATATTGATTGCATCATCTACCCCCGTCTTGGCTCGATCTATTACCTTTGGCACACCCATATTATTAGCCCTTGCACTTTCCTTTGTTCACACACAAACTAGAACCCCCATTCACGTTAAGACTTTGACCTCATATTTCCCCTTAACGCCACCTGCCATCTCACAATTCTCACACTCATACGCCCCCCTCATACAAATTGCCACCATCACGCTGCCACCCAGCTTCCACACGTCCTCATAGCTTTAACGACACAAGCCTTCAACACCCCTAGCTTCATCACAAACGCGCACTTCCCCACGTTGACAGTCCCCATGCACTCAAACAATTCACGTAATTCGCCTGCCATTTGGCCGCTTACCATAAGCACAACTCCTCACGTCATTAGCCCTAACCTAGCACTCTCGCCTAGCCACACTGCCAGTGCACACACTCACAACTCCTCACGTCATAAATCCACCTTGCACTCACGCACACACTCACAACTCTCACATAAAGCCAACTATACCATTCATGCATGTATTATGAAATCCCACATAGTCATTCTTATCTTTGTACGCATCATAATGAAAAGCATGTTTATTCCATTGGTTGCATCATTTACCTTAGTCTTGGCTTAACGTATTACAATTCATATATCCATGTCATGATAGCATTGGAGTATTATTTCTTGTGGTATATCGGATGGAAACCCAGACATTAATTCTTTAGCCGATTCCAAATGGACGGTAGTGCGGTCTGTACTTGGGATACAATTCCACGTACCACTTGGAAAAGTGCTCACATGTGTGCTTGTGTGGTTAGTGTGTGCTTGTGTTTCCGTGAGTACAATATGCCAATGAAGTTGTATGTTCGTTGCTACTTTGATGTACTTTCAAGCATGCAATCTTAGATGTGAAATATATGTAAATTTAGGTGTAAGTTTTATTTTTGTACATGTGAATTTAGAAGCATGATACTCTTGGAAATAAGTGTTACCTAAGCTTGATTAAATTATTACACAAATCCTTTCATTACAAGTGACATAAGTAAGGGACCATTCCGAACCCAACGGTTTGAGGTCTTCCCTTGCGAGGGGTGAGTGCGGCCTTAAATCTCATTTTCCCGGTTCACACCGGGTGGCGACTCCATTATTCTCCGGTTTAGTCCCCCGCGGGCTACTCCGTATTCTCAACTAGGCCACGAGCCTGGAACATCATGCGTCGCCCAGTTCCTATGTCTCACAGTCTGGCGACTCCACTGGGGATAGAGAATCGGCCCCGAAATATTGTCTTGTAATGTTTGGATTTATGTTCTAATTGACCGTGTCTATAGTGGATAAAATGGGGGTTTAATCAAGGGCATTTTGAGGCTAGGTAATGGTTTGGTGTCTTCCTTCATTCAATACTTTCCTAGAAGGAAAAGCTGTGAAGGCACCTATATAGCCATCTATCCTTAGCCTATTGTGATGGACTAATTTGGAGGACTCGTTGTTTATTCTTGTCACCAAGCGATAAGAGCCTAAGAGGCTAGGGTACTTAAGAGAGCCTCGCTCCACCCTCCCTCTGGGGAATCTACAACGGGAAATCCATTTGACAGTCAGTCACACACCATAGCTCATTGGCACGTACCTTAGTGTATAAAAAAGGGTGCGCTCACTTGGTCGCTCGAACCCTTGATTGGGGAGACCTAGTTGTGGGCCATCCTTCGCCGATAAGAGCCTTTGTCTACACTCTTGCGAACCCACCCATAGACCGGGTTTGTATAATAAAAGTAACAATTATTTCCTTGAATATGTGCTTGTGGACCATCCTCATTTGGATGCAATTGGACTATTGTCAGAAATGCGAACTTGCTGGGCCATTTAAACTGGGGAGAGTTCGTACCTTATAACCATTAGGCCCAAAGCTTCTGAAATGTTGATGGGTCACTCTGTAGAAATCATTGTTTTATGTTTGCATTATCTTTCTTCTATGCTTGTGTTTGGGAACATCGTCGTTTGGATCCATTTGGACCATTTGTCATGGGATATGGGCTTGTTGGGCCATTTAAACTTGGACAAGAACGTATTTTATGACAATTGGGACAAAGGCTTCTAAGTGATTGATGGGCCACTTTGTGCTTGTGTTCGGAACATTACCATTTGGATTTAGTTGGGCTCCTTGCCATGAGATGTGAACTTGTTGGGCCATTTAAACTGGGACGAGTTCACTCCTATGACAATTAGCCCAAAAGCTTCTAAAATGATAACGGGCCGATTTGTTTGAAAATTTTAGTTGATTTAGTATGTTATATATGTTACATGCACCTCATACATACATATGTCATGTTAACACCTTCTATGTCTCAAAAAGACATCATAGATACCGTTTGGGTTAGAGAAAGAACAAGGCTCATTAAAAGAACTGTAACAGTCATGAGTGAATCCGGTAATGAGGTATCCCATATGGATCAGTTAGAGAACGGTCTCGCCAAGATTACTGAACAGTTGCAAGCCTTGACTACTGTTGTGGCTTGTATGGCTGTGCCCCGTGCTGGGGGGAATTCTGAGAATGTGAGGCGTGAGGAGCCTCCGAATGGGTTGGGGGATGATATCCCCACTTTTGATGATGATATGGCAGAGTATGCAGCAGGCAGAGTATCTGGGTCTCAGGCAGAGTTACAGAAACTTAGGGATCATCTTGAGTCAGTTACCCGCAAGATGAGGGGTAAGGATGAAGATTTGCTGGATTATGACACACTGACTTTCGAGGAACAGTTTCCGGCACAGTTCAATATGCATGATATGGCTAAGTTTAACGGGAATGGGGATCCAAGGGTGCATCTCCGACAATTTGTATCAGTCATGAGTTCAGTTGGCCTGTCCCAGCGCCAAGTGCAGAAGATGTTTGGAATGTCGCTCAAGGGAGCTCCCGTGGTGTGGTACCACAGTTTGGAGAAGAAAGTGAAGGAAGATTGGAGGGAGTTGGCTGACACCTTCTTGAAGCAGTATGTCACTGACCTAGATATCTATCTGTCACTCCGCGATCTGGAGAATGTTAAGCAAAAATCGGAGGAGAGCTTTAAGGAGTATGTGGACCGATGGAGAGGTCGGTTGTTGAAAATGCAGACTAGGCCCTCGGAGAAGGACCAGATTAAAATGATTATCAAGGGCACTAATCCCTCCATCTATGGGAAGCTAAGGAGGATGACCTCCATGATTACTGATTTTCGGCAGTTGAGGGAAACTGTCATGGATATTGAGGAAGAAGAGGCCGAAAACAGAAAATTCTATGGTCTGAACGGGAGGCCCATTGGGGGGACATCGGGAACAAAGCCCTTTTCTGCTGAGATTGCCGCTATCCGGAACTGGAGATTCCCCAAATTGGGTAGGCCCTTGTCCAAAGTATTGGAGAAGTTGAAGAGACAAGGACTTCTATCACCCCTAGAAGCCAAACAATTACCCAATCCCCCACCATCACATTATAACCTAAGCATTTACTGTCACTTTCACCAAAAAAAAAAAGCCATGACACCGACAACTGCGCCCGACTCCGCCATGAAATCCAAGACCTGATAGACTCCAAGAAAATACCTGACCCAGAAACAGAACAGCCTGTCACACACAGAAACCCCTTACCCAACTACCGTGTCGTACCACCACCAACCTATATGATCAATTTTGGCCTCCCAGAAGACCTTGTCCTAAAATCCTTTCACCCTCAAGCCTTTTGCCTGGGAATCTAGGATAGTACTAGTGATGAGAGACTGAGCAGGGGAAAAGCTTTTGGCTTGATTTCTCTAGCAGTGATGAGGAAGAAGTGAGGGGAATGACGCACATCGGTCGTTTTTACAATGATATGGCAGAAAAGGGTAAGGAAGTTTTGACAGATGGTAGAGAAGTGGTTGAGACTGCAGAAAATACTGAGGGGGATATAGTGCTGAGGCAATTGAGGAAGACTAGAGCACAAGTGAGTATCTGGGAACTGTTATGTGCGTCTCGGGAGCATAGGCAGGCCATGGTTGAGGCCTTAAGTAAGATTATGGTACCGGAAGATGCCACCCTGCAATGTTTGTTGGGTCAGTTCAGAAAGAAGCTTTACATATATCTTTTTCAGAGGATGAACTCCCAGCGGAGGGGAGAAATCATAATAGGCCTCTATTTATCAGGGCCGAGGTGAGGGGCAAGAGAATTTCATGTGTGATGGTGGATGACGGTTCGTCCATCAATGTGTGCCCGCTGAAAATTCTGGCGAGATTGGGTATGAAAGCAACAAACTTGGACCCCTCCAGAATGACTATTAAGGCTTATGATGACAGTAAAAGGGGATTTGAGGGTACTTTTGTGGTTATGGTCAAGGTAGGCCCTATTGAAGATGAAGTTGAGTTTACAGTGCTGGACATCCCAGCCACTTTTGCCTTGTTGTTGGGAAGGCCTTGGTTTCACAAACTTGGGGGCGTGCCTTCCACTTTACATCAGATGATCAAGTTCCCGCATGAGGGAGAAGTTGTTACTGTTCGGGCTGAGGTAGACAATGTCGTGGCCGCCTTGGAGATACAACCTTTCACGAGGTTTCAGGTGTCAGCTACTTTTGAGGAGTGGGTGGATCCTAGGGTGGCTAGGATCATGAAAAAAATGAAGTTTGAGCCGGGTGAAGGTTCAAAATTGCCAGATTTCAGAGGACAGACTACTCGGAAGGGTTTGGGGTACAAATCTGATGAAGAAAAGCCGAAGGTCAAGAAAAAGGGGCTGAAACTGATGGAGTGTTTTGTGAAAGCTTCAGGATATCAAGGGGAGCCTGAACCTGTAGAAGTTAATAGAATTGTGGTACCTGGGTTTGAGATCTTCCAGGATATGTTGGGTAAGAAGCCGATAGTTGAAGAAATTGTGAAGAAAAAAGAAGAGAATTGGGAGGAAGAACTGATGAAGTTGGAGAGCCTGACTCTGGGAGAGAACAAAAAGCCTGAGGAAAACCTGGTTGTAGAGGAAGAAATGCCTATAGATGATGAAGACATTTACCTTCCTGATTTGTTTGAATGTACTTCTGCGTTATCCAATAATAAGGACATCTTTTTTGCTTACTTGCCTGAGTCATTTCCATTTACTCTGCACGAATAAAGCATATTTGATATCAGTTCGGCCAGAACTACTGCATTTAACCTTGGTACACCCGAGAGTCCCAAGGAAATTCTGATTGCAAGTGAAGTTACCTCCGAAGAGAAGGAGAAACTAGAAGAAGTGTTGGTCAGATATGCCAAAGTGTTTGCTTGGTCCTATGAGGACATGTCTGGGGTAGACAGAAACATTGCCCAGCACACAATACCAACTTATCCGAACATGAGGCCAGTAAAACAGAAACTCTAACGGATGAGACCAGAATGGGCTGAGAAAGTCAGAGAGGAAGTTAAGAAACAGATAGATGTGAGGTTCCTGGAAGTAGTGAAGTATCCTGAGTGGTTGGCTAATATAGTGCCGGTGCCAAAGAAAGATGGGAAGGTCAGAATGTGTGTAGACTACAGAGATCTCAACAAGGCTTGTCCGAAAGATGATTTTCCTCTGCCGCATATAGATGTTCTGGTTGATAGTGCGGCTTTATCCACTATGTATTCATTTGCAGATTGGTTTTCAGGTTACAATCAGGTTCTCATGGCTGAGGAAGACAAACACAAGACTGCATTTGTTACCGAGTGGGGTACTTACTGTTACAAGGTAATGCCGTTTGGGCTTAAGAATGCGGGAGCTACTTATCAGCGGATGACCACTACACTTTTCCACGACTTGATGCACAAAGAGATTGAGGTGTATGTGGATGACATGATGGTGAAATCAGAGACAAGAGTTGGGCATATTGAAGCACTGGAAAGGTTCTTTCAGAGAGTTGACAGATACAACATGCGGCTTAATCCCAAGAAATGTGTGTTTGGGGTGACATCAGGGAAATTGCTTGGTCATACAGTGGGAATGGGCTGAATAGAGGTAGACTCTGAGAAGATCAAGGCAATCACAGAAATGCCTGCACCGAAGACAGAAAAAGAAGTCAGAGCATGAAGGGGGTTATTAGGGGGTGAATCCGGTAACGCAGAGCGGAGCGGTTGAAAATCCGATTTTCAGATTTCAAAACTTTTTCTCGGATAAATTAAATAAACATATTTATTTAATATTCCAATAATCAAATTATGAAAATAAAATTCAATAAAACAATTTAAGTGAATTTACCGAAAATACCCTTGCTTTGTATTTTTGTCCGTTTAGTCCGAAATTGATCCAATCAATTTTGAATGATTCTAAATCATTTCTAAGATGAACTTATGATGTTCAAAACATCAAAACACCAAAGCAACCAAAATCCCCAATTTCCTCACACAAGGCCGTGAGCCTCACTTGGCTCCATTTTGGCCATTTGGTCATTTCATGCTTCAAAACTCATCCAAATGAAATCCAATCAACATGAAACTTTGCATGCATCATATACACACCCAAATGCTCAACATATATGAAAACCCCCAAATTTGGAATTAGTTTAGAACCCTAATTTTTTCAATTTCCACAAATTGGACAAATTAGGCTAATTACATTAAATCAAATGTTTCAATCATCAATCTTTCATCCAATTCAAGTCTCAACACAATGAAACAACTCAAGATCAAATCTAGGTCATTTAAGAGTGGGTCAACAACTCTAGAATAGCAACATGGTTTCATAAACCTTAAAAGAATACATATAACTACACTAGTTACATTCTTTGTTCATCATACATGCTCAACACTTTTCAACAAATTTCCATCATCAAAAACCACAAGAAATAAAGAAAAGAATAACTCAAGAAACTCATGAGAGGTAGCCTAGATCATAAGGAACAAATTCCTCTCTAATAGTAAGTTTAAGAAACTTACAAAATCCAAGCTTTTTCTTTGGTTTTTCTTTTCTTTCTTCACTTTCTTTCTTTGCCTTTCTTCAATGGAACTTTGTTTGTGATAAAGTGTATTAGGTTAAGTGTTAAATGAAATGAAAATCAATTTATATGTGTAACAATTACACCTTGGCCGAAATTACAAGACCAAATGCAACAAATTGCAATTTCAATTTCATTTCAATAATTATTAATCAACTTGCAAAATATCTTTTATAACCTTTATTAGATATTTATTTTGGTCAACAATTGCAACTAATGTC
>SKCR01052398.1:0-21291 GCA_019454045.1 Zanthoxylum bungeanum | reverse complement strand
AGATCCAGGTGGTGGCAAAGGAGAATCCTCTGAAATATCTGCATTCAGTGCCTTCGCTAGTGGGAAAACTGGGCCGATGGTTGGTATTGTTGACAGAGTTTGACATTGAGTATATCACCTCCAAGGTGATCAAGGGACAAGCAGTAGCGGAGTTTGGCATTGCAACCTGTTGAGGGGGATCAGTATAAGTTTGAGTTTCCAGATGAAGAGATCCAAGCAATAACAGTTCAGAGATGGAAGATGTATTTCGACGGAGCAGTGAATTACAAGGGAGCCGGAATTGGATCGTGATAGTAACCCCCGAGGGAGAGACTTTGCCTTTGGCTAAGAGGTTGACATTCAGAGTGACTAATAACATGGCTGAGTATGAAGCATGTGCTTTTGGCCTGACAGCATTGATAGCCTTGAAGGCCGGGAGTGTGGAAATCTACGGAGATTCTATGTTAGTAGTCCAGCAGATGCGAGGAGAATGGGAATTGAAAGAAGAACGGTTGAGGCCTTATCTTTTTCACCTCAGAAAATTGGCACAGGGTATCCCCGAGTGTAAGTTTCAGCACCTACCGAGAGAAGAGAATCAGATGGCAGACGCATTGGCTACACTAGCAGCGACTTGGGAAAATCCAGAGAAGTTAGTGATGAGACCATTGATACTGACAACAGCAAGTAAACCTGCTTATGAGATAGAAAGAATTCTGGAAGTTGAGGTTGACGATGGTAAGCCTTGGTATTATGACATTCAGAGATATCTGGAACATGGTGAATTCCCGGAGGGGGCAGGCAGAAAAGACAGAATAGCCATTCAGAAGTTGGCTTCCCAGTATGTGACTGTGAGAGGGGAACTGTACAAAAGGCAAGCAAACGGCATTCAATTGAAATGTTTGAGAAAAGAAGAAGCTCAGAAAGTGATGGAAGAGGTACATGCCGGGGTCTGTGGCCCGCACATGAATGGGCTGAACTTGTCCCGCAAGATAGTGAGACAGGGGTTTTATTGGTCAACCATGGAGACAGACTGCGCGAAGATGGTAAAGCACTGTCATGATTGTCAAGCACACGGTAATTTGAATCACTTACCGCACACAGAATTGCACGGGCTGTCAGAGCCATGGCCGTTCTCAGCATGGGGGATTGACATGATCGGGGAAATTCGACCGAATGCATCTAATGGGCATCGCTTCATAGTAGTAGCAGTGGATTACTTCTCAAAGTGGGTGGAAGCCGAATCCTTCCGTAACGTTACAGCGAAGCAGATGGCAAATTCATAGCTCGGAACCTCATTTGTCGGTATGGTATGCCGCATCATGTAGTGACAGACAACGGGGTCCAGTTTCAAGGAGAGACGAAGGCAATGTTACAGAGGCATGGGATAGGCCACCACAAGTCATCACCGTACAGGCCGCAGGCAAATGGGGCAGTTGAGGCAGCCAACAAGACTATAAAGACCATTTTAGCCAAGATGACAGAAAATTGTAGAGATTGGGCCGAGAAGTTACCGTATGCTTTGTGGGGATACAGAACATCAGTAAGGACGGCAACGGGTGCAACACCTACTTACTCCTTGGTCTACGGAATGGAAGCAGTGTTGCCAGTAGAAGTGGAAATACAGTCCCTGAGGGTATTAGCAGAGGCAGAACTACCGGAACAGGAATGGGCCGCACAGAGATTTGATCAGTTGGTACTGTTAGATGAGAAGAGAACGAAGTCTTTGTATCACATGCAGTTGTATCAGAAGAGGCTAGCCCGGGCATTCAACAAGAAGTACGTCCCACAAAGATCAGAAAGGGTGATTTGGTACTTAAGCAGTCGAGGCCGTCGACGACGGATCCGAGAGGAAAATTCAGGCCTAACTGGGAAGGACCTTACGTCGTTCAGAAAGTCCTGGGAAATGGAGCAGTGAAGCTATCAGACTCGGAAGGAAATGAATTCACAGAACCAATCAATGTTGACAGGTTGAAGTTGTACTTTGCTTGAGAAGACTTGGTCGCCAGCGGAAGACCTAACCCAACGGAGTAAGAAAACTCCTGCATACATGCATACACGTAACCTATTGCATATTTTTGTTTGTTCTGTTTTGTGTAAACAGGTGTTGAAGACGGAAAAGAGCGAGCAGTAAGCCGATCAGAGATAGTAAAGGCACAACATTTGATATGGGCAGTAATCTGAAGATTGAGGTCCCAATGAAGTTAAGTTCCGGGTATGGGTCTCGGAGGGCGAAGCCCATATCGGCTGAGGAGTGAAGCTCCACATCATCATTTTCGGGATGCGTCCCAGGGTCGAGGCCCACATTTTGTCAGCGGTATTGGGATGCGTCCCAGGGTCGAGGCCCCCGTTGTCGGTTGCAGCTATTGGGATGCGTCCCAGGATCGAGGCTCCACATCATATCATGACAGCTTGGGGGCGAAGCCCGTATCGGCTGAGGAGTGAAGCTCCACATCATCATTTTCGGGATGCGTCCCAGGGTCGAGGCCCACATTTTGTCAGCGGTATTGGGATGCGTCCCAGGGTCGAGGCCCCCGTTGTCGGTTGCAGCTATTGGGATGCGTCCCAGGATCGAGGTCCACTGCATCATCATTTTCGGGATGCGTCCCAGGGTCGAGGCCCACATTTTGTCAGCGGTATTGGGATGCGTCCCAGGGTCGAGGCCCCCGTTGTCGGTTGCAGCTATTGGGATGCGTCCCAGGATCGAGGTCCACTGCATCATCATTTTCGGGATGCGTCCCAGGGTCGAGGCCCACATTTTGTCAGCGGTATTGGGATGCGTCCCAGGGTCGAGGCCCCCGTTGTCGGTTGCAGCTATTGGGATGCGTCCCAGGTTCGAGGCCCACATCATCAGCAGCATCGAGATGCGTCTCAGGATCGAGGTCCACTGCAGTATCAGCTCAGCTCGAGACAGCTAGCTAGCCAGGTAAGTAAAATGCATTGCATAACTTTGATAGGATTGTTCAAAGTCACACACTGCACAAGTCCCATCAAAGTGGGGGCGACTGTAGGCATTGCATTTTCGCATGTGAAACCCGATGATGAGCCTCATTTGGAGGCACTACCTTTTGAGTCATGAAAGCCGCGGGAACGGATATCGGAAGGGGAAATTCAGATAAACAAGCTCACTGTCTTCGTTGGTGCTGCGTTCGTTACTTCGTTCGAACCTCGTGCAGATTGCGGACGTTCGTGCCGCGTGCGATGAGGCGTTCGAACGGAGCCGGTAATTCTGGTTTTGCTGCTAGCCTCACACCCCAGCCCATTTAGCTCCCCAAAGCCCATAAAACATATCCCAAATTAAATAATAAATATTAAATTAAATATTAAACATTAAATAAAACATTTAAACCACTTACAAATTAAAATAAACAATTACCAACTTAAACTAAAATCATGCCTAAATTAAACAAATCACATACTAAATCAAAATTAATCATAATACCAAATTAAAATCAATCCTAACCAATTAAAGCCAATCATATATTTGACTTCCTAATCTAATAAGATATTTACCAATATAAAATATTTGTATTCCTAAACCAACACAAATTAAATATTACAACTTCCTATTTAAAATATCTTGTCCCCCCTCAATCTTGTGTATGCCTTTCTCACCTCTCCTAATTTGGAAACAAGATCCCTTCCCTTGTCAACCCTAGCCATTCTCTATATAAACAACCCCTAACCAAGGCCATTGCTCTCCTTAACACATAGAATTCACACCCAAACTCTCTCAAAATCTCTCTAGACTCTCTCTACACACCCAAGACCAAACAAGCAAAAAGAGAAAACACTTCACACATACACAAGCAAGAAAACAAAGAAACCACCACAAGCCACCTCCCCCTTGTAGCCGAAACATCCATCTACACAGCAGCCCTCCACCACCGAAATTACCACAAAACCACACCCTAAAACACCTAAATAACCTCCTAAATCACCTTAACAGCAGCCCAAATCTTTAAAAAAAAAACAGTAACTTAGAAAACTACATAGATAACCTTAAAAATAATCACTTTTAATTGCACTAAGAACCCACACAACTTGGAATAGTTCTTTGAAAACATTGAAACAGGTAGCCCGTGCAGTGAGCAGCAAAACAGGAGCCGAATAGGAGCAGAACGGAGTTCGAACAATAAGCAAAGCAGCGAAGCAGTGAGCTAGGACGTTGAACCAGCGGACCAGAAAAGTTGCGGAGCTTACCCCCCTTTCGATCTTCGTGGAACGTGAGTCCGAGAGACGGCTTGAAAGGTTAGACCTGAGGGTATCTTTCACACTTGTTTTCCTTTTCCGCATTATTTATTAAGTATTTCTTGTATGATTGTAATGTTGAAATGTGTGTTGTGATTTTTGAGTATATAAACATGCATGAATTATGAGATGTAATATGTTGTGGGCATTAGATGAATGAGAGATGTGTCAACTCTCGCGGTATATCGGATGGAAACCCGGACATAAATTTCATAGCCGATTCCGAATGGACGGTAATATGATCTGTACTCGGGCCACAACTCCACGTACCGCTTGAGTAAACGGCACCATCTCTCTTTCGTTGTGTTGCGTTTTGTTTATTTAGTTTTCTCTTGAATTCAATATATCGTTTATTTTTGTATGATCCAACCAAGCGCATGGGCTTAGTGAGTTAGTCCAAAGGTCCTCCATTTGTGAGACAAAGAGCCGAAAAGGCCACCTTCGTGACACTACTTCGCCGCGCTGGTTGATGTATGTTCGGTTGGACGCAAGATACGTTCAATCGAGTATACTTAGTTTGATATTATTATCTTTATTTTCGTATGTATAAGTCAATCGAGCGCATGGGCTTAGTAAGTGTGTTGTGAGATCCCCTATGGGGAGGGGCTAAAAGCCCTTTACCACGATGCTTTGCCGCGCCGGTTGATGTGTGTTCGGATTGGATGTAAGATGCGTTCAATCGGGCATACTTGGTTGATATGATTGGTTCTATTCCTGCATGTGTGATGTGACGCGCATGGGCTTAGCATGTTGGTCTAAAGGTCCTCTCTTTGAGAGATCAAGAGCCCCAAAAGGTCACCTTTACGGCAGTGCTTCGCCGCGCCCTTTTATTTTCTGTTTATGTATTGCATCAGGTCCGTATCCGTTCGAACGCGTTCACGAACGCAACTCGAACGCGCATGTGTTTTTGCCTTATTATGTGTCAGGTCTCGTATCCGTTCGAACGCGTTAACAAACGCCATATGAACGTGAGCTTTCTGTCTCATCTCCGTTTGAACGCGTTTACGAACGCTACTCGAACGTGAGCATTCTGTCTCGTCTCCGTTCGAACGCGTTTACGAACGCTACTCGAACGTGAGCATTCTGTTTCATTTACGTTCGAACGCGTTTACGAACGCTACTCGAACGTGAGCATTCTGTTTCATTTCCGTTCGAACGCGTTTACGAACGCTACAACGAACGCACACACACTGAACTGAGTCTGTCTTACTATATTCATGCATAATTGCCTATTAGTTGATCTTTCTTATGCAAATGTGTCACAATTCGTATGCTCATGTCATGATAACATTTGGGCATTATTCTTTGCGGTATATCGGATGGAAACCCAGACGTAAATTCCGTAGCCGATTCCGAATGGACGGTAGTGCGGTCTGTACTTGGGCTACAATTCCACACGTACCACTTGGAAAAATGCCCATATGTGTGCTTGTAGGATCAATATGTGTGCTTGTGTCTTTCCTGAATGTGATATGTAAGTAAAGTTGTATGTTAGTTGCTATCTTGATATATGTTAAGCATGCAAATTAAAATGTAAGATATATGTGAAATACATGTATATTTAGGCGCATATTTTATTTTATAAATGTGAATTTAGAAGCATGATACCCTTAGGAATAAGTGCTACTTCAGCTTGTTTAAATTATTATATAAATCCTTTCATTACAAGTGACATGAGTAAGGGACCATTCCGAACCCAACGGTTTGAGGTCTTCCCTTGCGAGGGGTGAGTGCGGCCTTAAATCTTTGTCCCGGTTCACACCGGGTGGCGACTCCATGTTATGTAATCCTTCCCAACTAGGCCGCGAGCCTAGGAACGGCGTCGCTCAGTTTCTGTGTCCCACAATTCGTCAAATTCCTAGCTTGCAAATTAGTCTCGTCGAGTGGCATATTTTCCTAATGACAAGCTTTCGATTTCGTATTGTCAAATGACATGTTCAATCGTTGCCAAACGTTTATGTACGCCATTTCTACATGTATGTGAAGGTGTTAAAGTCTTGTGGCTTTGAGTGTCACAGGTCTGGTTTGTTGAGTTGTAATATTGCTCAGTGGTGTTTCGTTGGTTGGCTTCTTACGAATTGGACTGAGTTGGCTGCATGGGTATTATGGTTTTATTTTGTGGGAAAACATGGGCTAGTTAATTTCTCTTGGCTTGACCAGCATGTTGGTTAGTGGGCTGGCAGGTTTGTTGTATGAGCTGTGTCGAATGAGCGCATAGCATTTGATACATGCTGAGTTGCATGGTAGACCTTTATGTTTGTCTTGTCTAGTAGTATTTCCATATGATGCTAAACCTCTGTAGGCACATTGTCGAATGGGATTTCTGACCTTTTATTTGATTATTGCCACGTTCCACGTGGGGCTGTTAACTGCTCCAACATATGTGAACCCTTACCTCAATGTTAAGCTGATTCATGTGCCCTTACTAAAATTATCGTACTCGGTCAAATCCTTTTTATACACAGTTGCTCATGTTGCAACATGTCTCTGTTTCTGGTAGGCAACGTGAAACAGTTGTCTGATGTATGTTGGTAAGAGGTTGCGATCATCTAATCATGTCGGAACCGATGTTACTTTGCCCAGCCTTATGTGGAAAATCAGCTCCACTTCTCTACGGAGGGCTTCCACTTCCATGGCATAATTTCTTCTACATTCCTCTAGCATTAATTCTTGCAGCTGCTCCCTCAACCTCTCCAAGGCAGTATCCAAACCACAAAAGTCTTTGAAAACTAGTGCTTTAGTTGTTCTGAGTTGCAGCAGATTCTTAACCGCTGCAAGGGTCTTCTCTTGCATATCAATGTCAGCTGAGGCTGTTAAATCAACCATAAACTTCTTCAAGAAGAAGCGATTGCTGAACAAAGGCTGCTCAGTTTTATGTATATTTTCCAATTGTCACTCGACCCGATCACTGTATGGACCAAACTTGGGCCAAGGGTAAAATCGTCGAAGCCCAAGGTAAAACCCAATGCATTCAGACGACCAAGAGAAAACAGCCTTTGTGACCAATAAAGGCATTTTTTGTTACAAAGTGATGCCCTTCGGCCTCAAAAATGCAGGAGCTACTTATCAAAGAATGGTCAACAAGATGTTCTCTCAACAGATTGGGAAAACAATGGAGGTTTATGTAGACGACATGCTGGTGAAATCTTCAAGATCTGATCAGCATCTACGGCACTTGGGAGAAGCATTCAACATAATGAATAAGTATGAGATGAAGTTAAATCCAACAAAATGTGCATTTGGAGTAGCTTCTGGGAAGTTCTTGGGATATGTTGTCATGCGACGAGGCATTGGAGCGAATCCTGATCAAATCAAATCCATTCTTGAAATTCCCTCTCCCACCTGCCCAAAAGATGTTATGCGGCTAGCAGGAAGAATTGCGGCTTTAAACAGATTCATCTCCAAGTCCACGGATAAGAGTTTTATGTTCTTCTCAGCCATAAAGAAAGCAAAAAACTTTGAATAGACTCCAGCCTGTGAAGAGGCTCTCAAAGAACTCAAGCGATACTTAACGTCGCCCCCATTGTTGTCAAAACCACTGGACAATGAAAGGCTTTTCCTATACTTAGGAGTCTCGGTTCAAGCTGTGAGCGCTGTTTTAATCAGAGAAGACAACAACACCCAACTACCAGTCTACTACGTAAGCAATGCTTTGCTTGATGCGGAATCACGTTACTCACATTTGGAAAAACTAGTATTGGCCCTGGTAATGTCAGCAAGAAAGCTACGACCATACTTTTAGGGACACCCGATCATAGTTTATTCAGAGTATCCCCTAAGGAGCATTCTTCATAAGCCGGAATTGTCTGGAAGGTTAACGAAATGGGCGGCCGAATTGGGAGAACACGACATCACTTATCAGCCCAGGACAACAATCAAGTCTCAAGCGTTGGCTAATTTTGTTGTTGACTTCAGTCTCAATCAGAGGGTTTCAATAGATGAAGAAGTCAGTTCAATCCAGACCACATCACTTTGGAAGCTTGCAGTCGACGGTTCCAGCAATAAGAAAGGATACGGTCTTGGGGTGGTAATCACTACTCCTGATGGAGATATACTACGTCAAGCAATCAAATGTGGATTCAGGGTTACAAACAATGAGGCGGACTATGAGGCGTTGATAGCAGGAATCAGTTTGGCTAAAGAACTTGGAGCAAGTAGAATAAAAGTGGTATCAGATTCTCAACTGATAGTCAACCAACTCCAAGGATCATATCAAGCACGAGATCCTCAAATGTCATCCTACTTAATGAAAGTGAAAGAAATCCAGTCGACATTTGAAGAATTTACAATTAGCCAAGTTCCAAGAAGTGAGAATACCCAAGCAGACGCATTGGCTACCCTTGGGTCATCGATGCATGGGGATAAACCACAATCCATTCCGGTAGTGTATTTGAATTGGCCAGCAATTTGGAAAGAAGGTAAGGAGATCACCACCATCACATCAAGCGACTCATGGATGACGCCACTCATGAAATATTTGCAAGAAGGACTACTTCCCGAAGACAAAACCGAAGCGAGAAAGATTCAGAGACAGGCAGCAAGATTTACCATCTTCAACGGACAGTTGTTGAAAAGGTCATTCTCTGGACCATATTTAAAATGTCTTACTCACGACCAAGCACAACACGTATTGTCAGAATTGCATGACGGAGAATGTGGAAATCATTCTGGAGGACGTAGTCTCGCTCTACGTGCCCATTCGACTGGGTATTACAGGCCAACTATGAGAATTGATTCAGCTAATTATACGAAGAAATGCGAGAAATGTCAAAGGTTCGCTCCGATTTCACATCTCCCTCCTGAGAAATTAAATCCCACTATCTCCCCGTGGCCATTCATGAAATGGGGAATGGATATTGTGGGAAAGCTACCAACCGCCCATGGACAACGAGTCTACATGCTAGCGTTAACGGATTATTTTTCAAAGTGGATTGAGGCAGACTCTTTCGCCAAGATACGAGATAGAGAAGTTCAATCATTTGTCTGGAAGAACATCATATGTCGATTCGGCGTTCCCAAAGAGATTGTGACTGATAATGGTTCACAATTTATCAGCAATCACTTCCAAGACTTCTGCAAAAATTGGAGGATCAAATTAAGCTTTTCAACCCCTCGATTCCCACAAGCAAATGGTCAAGTCGAGTCTTCTAACAAGACAATTTTAAATACTTTAAAGAAAAGATTAGAAAAAGCAAAGGGAGCCTGGTCGGATGAACTACCAGGAGTCTTATGGTCCTATAGGACGACTATCCATTCCTCCACAGGAGAAACTCTGTTCTCTCTTGTATTTGGGACAGAAGCTGTGATACCAACTGAAGAAACCATCCCATCTTCCCGTTACCAATGGCTCAACGATGATACGAATCAACAACTTATGAATTTTAATCTGGAAACAATTGAAGAATTGAGGGATCGTGCATCCATTCGATTAGCGACGCATCGACAAAGAATGACTAGATATTTCAACAAAAATGTCAGAAGCAGAACATTCAAGGAAGGGGATTGGGTACTACGAAGAGTTTTTCAAAATACAAAAGAAGTTGAGATGGAAAGTTGGGGCCAAATTGGGAAGGGCCATACATCATCACAAGAGTTGTTGGACATGGAGCCTACAAATTACGAACAACTGAGGGGAGACAAATTCACAATAGTTGGAATGCAATTCACCTTAAGTAATTTTACCGGTAATTTATGCGTGCATTTATTTACATTTGAGAGTTCAGAGTGATTTTTTACTTTATGTATTGCGATTCGACTTAATAACAAATCTCATTTGAAATATTATCCCAAAATATCATTAAGTCATTAAAATTGTTTTACAAAGACGTTAAATTAAAATTAAAAATTACAATGAAATTCAAGTTTCCGGAGCAGCTTCTTCCGGAACACGTTCAGCAACATCTTCAGGTGCAGGAATTTCGTGAACTTGACCAGTCGGCTCAATTTCCATTCGACTAAGTTCTTCATTCTTCTGGTCCATCTCTTGAACTCCAGCCGCTTCCTTGCCGTCAGTTATTTCTTTCTCAGCAACTTTAGAGTCGACCTCTTCACCTTTCTCTTCCTCAGCACCCTCGTTGGAAGAAGAAATTCCTACTAGTAATCGGTCATACTCTTGAATCCATTTCTCTGGTTCCCAAGCTGCTGTATTCCCTTCAAGGAAATCCTTCATCAGATTACTTCGCTCTTTCATCATTGATTCAAGAGCAATCCCTTCAAGATTCTCAAGTAATTCATCATTCTCATTCTTCACATTTTCAAAGGCTTCCTTATAACCCTCTATTGTAACCTCAGAGGTTTCCTTTTCCAACTGAAGAGTAGCCTTCACCTCCTTTAACTCCTTTTCCAATTCAGCATTCCTTTTTCCAAGCGACTTCATTTGGACCATTTCATTCTTCATTGCTGCGAATGATTTTTCCATTTCTCTCTGCTTCCTGAGATTCGATTCGACGTACCGTTGCATGTGCAAGCTACACTCCATTGCCTGCAAAAAGTACTTGATTAGAATCCATTCTACAAATTATAATGAAAAATTTTTTATTTGCTTTCTTACTTGGTAATTTAAAGCTGCAGCCTTTTTCATTGACTCGACGGGGCCAATCTTGGATAGCCTTTGTTCATCCTCTTCCAGTAGAAGCTTCTTGATAAAAGGGTCAAGGCTTGATGGGTCAGAAATTACAGTCGACCCTGATGGAATCATGACAATTATATTGTCAATGTCTTCAATTTCATCCGCTTTCCTCTTCCCCCATTTGACAATGATTTCAGTCGACTTCCCCTTAGTCTTTGGAGTTCCAGTCGACAGAACCTGTTGTGTTTCGGGAACCTCCACTTCTGGCTCCTTTATCCTAAGCTTCCTAGCCTTCTTTCGGCTTTTCAATTCATCAATAGAAGCTACCTTTATTTGCCTCGACATCATATCCTCTGCGCATAAAATTTCTTTTGGAGTTAAAGTCTTTATAAACACACCTTTCCGTATAAAGCTCGAATCGACCGAGTACAGTAGATGACTTCCAATACGTGTTTAGAAAGTGCCAAAGGGGTAGATGTACCTTCTGATTCGAAGATTTCTTTCCACACTGATGTTGCCCTTAATCTCTGCTCTACCAAGATTATTCTCCAATCTCTTTGTTCGACGGGAAGGTCAAGAAGAACTTGAGTATTGGACAAAATTTGAGGAGTTTTTTTCGAACAAACTGTTTCGATATAGACCTGCATAACAAACAATCCACACATTAGCATCAAACGACAACAACATTGATAAATTTTCAATAAATACACTCCAATATTCTGAAACACGACCCATTCCAGTCGACCCAAAGATACCCTCATTCCTCACAAAGAAATAATCCGACTGCCAATTACTCCTATCGTTCGTTGGAAGCCCCATAACTATTTGTTCCCTCTTACGACGAAGATACAAAGTATATCTCCATTTTTTCAGTTAAGTGCTCTTTGAGATAGTATGAGTATACAACGTCCTTCACCTCAAAAAATAATCCTTGTTCGAATGCTAAACATTCAATCGACAATAATATCCTCCAAGCATTCGGCATTAGTTGAGAAGGAGCGATCTCATAGTGATCCAAAACTTCCCAAGCTAACCTCGGTATAGGGAATCTAAGTCCATTAGAAAACGGTACTACATAAAATCCAATCCACTCGGGAATTTTATAGTCGATTCTTTCAGTCGGCAAGGGAACCCTCAACTCCATTGATCTAGGAAATCTGTATTTACTCCTAATTTCCATCAGCAAACTAGCCGTCATCCGACTAGCTGGATTCTTGGTTAGCAAGTTGGTCGGCTCACTTGTGCTCACCGCTCCACTAAACTCATCAACTGCTGACAATGATATAATATGAATCGCATGCACGGGAATTTCATGCGACAAAATGGTAACGGGTCCCTCCTCGGATAATTCTTGATGCGACCAGTCCCTTAATGATTTTTCTTCTGTTGATTCACTCGATGATACTCCTACGAATTTATCAATCTATTCGCCTAAACTATCTAAAGATTCTTCACTCGACATATTCCACTCGACGAGTCTACAAACAAATAATTTCTAAGATTTGGGTTCCTTAAAGATCAAATCATACTTCTCTCTCCAAACGCAAATCCACCAAATAACGTATGATTCAAAAGATCAAACAACCTAATTTAGCTAAGAACAGTTTGAAGCTACTCTATGAAAATATTCAAAGGAAATGAAGAACGCGAAGAGAGTTTTGAAGAAGTGCCTTGGAGCCTTGAAGTTCTCTCACAAATCGTTGATCTTGTGAATGAAACAAATGAACCCATCAAGCCACTCTTATACTACTTCTTTTGGCGGTTCATTTCCCGCCTAAAGACTCCTCGTTATTTGCGTTAGGTTTTACTTCGTTAAACGACACATGGAAGATCTAAGAAATATAAAATATTTTGATGAATTCTGGATTATCACAACTTGACACCACTTGCTCTCAACAATAAAATTCTCTTCATGACTACCTTTACCATTTGACACGACATCATTAGATATGAAGGTCGCTTTCATTCAAGAAAAATTAATTGGGCAAGCCCCGGTGTATGTCTTATAATCACTCGACACATGCTAAAAATATTGAATAGATTGTGCATTCGACACATTTCAAGTGGAACTCCTGAACCTATATTTGGTTCAGTCGACAAAGGGACATTCCCCATGACTCTTGTCAAGTCAAGTTGGACTCATGAACCTACATTTGGTTCAGTCGACAAAGGGATATCCCCATGACTCTTGTCGAGTCAAGTTGGACTCCTGAACCTACATTTGGTTCAGTCGACAAAGGGACATTCCCCTTGACTCTTGTCGAGTCAAGTAGAATTCCTGAACCTACATTTGGTTCAGTCGACAAAGGGACATTCCCCATGACTCTTTTCGAGGCAAGTTGGAACTCCTGAACCTACATTTTGTTCAGTCGACAAAGGGACATCCCCATGACTCTTGTCGAGTCAAGTTGGACTCATGAACCTCCATTTGGTTCAGTCGACAAAGGGAAATTCCCCATGACTCTTGTCGAGTCAAGTAGAACTCCTGAACCTACATTTGGTTCAGTCGACAAAGGGGCATCCCCATGACTCTTGTCGAGTCAAGTTGGACTCCTGAACCTACATTTGGTTCAGTAGACAAAGGGACATTCCCCATGACTCTTGTCGAGTCAAGTAGAACTCTTGAACCTACATTTGGTTCGGTCGACAAAGGGACATTCCCCATGACTCTTGTCGAGTCAGGTTGGAACTCCTGAATCTACATTTGGTTCAGTCGACAAAGGGACATCCTCATGACTCTTGTCGAGTCAAGTTGGAACTCCTGAACCTACATTTGGTTCAGTCGACAAAGGGGCATCCCCATGACTATTGTCGAGTCAAGTTGGACTCCTGAACCTACATTTGGTTCAGTCGACAAAGGGACATTCCCCATGTCTCTTATCGAGTCAAGTAGAACTCCTGAACCTACATTTGGTTCAGTCGACAAAGGGACATTCCCCATTACTCTTGTCGAGTCAGGTTGGAACTCCTGAACCTACATTTGGTTCAGTCGACAAAGGGACATCCCCATGACTCTTGTCGAGTAAAGTTGGAACTCCTGAACCTACATTTGGTTCAGTCGACAAAGGGGCATCCCCATGACTCTTGTCGAGTCAAGTTGGACTCCTGAACCTACATTTGGTTCAGTCGACAAAGGGACATTCCCCATGACTCTTGTCGAGTCAAGTAGAACTCCTGAACCTACATTTGGTTCAGTCGACAAAGGGACATCCCCATGACTCTTGTCGAGTCAAGTTGGACTCCTGAACCTACATTTGGTTCAGTCGACAAAGGGACATTCCCCATGACTCTTGTCGAGTCAAGTAGAACTCTTGAACCTACATTTGGTTCAGTCGACAAGGGGACATTCCCCAAGACTCTTGTCGAGTCAAGTTGGACTCATGAACCTACATTTGGTTCAGTCGACAAAGGGACATTCCCCAAGACTCTTGTCGAGTCAAGTTGGACTCCTGAACCTACATTTGGTTCAGTCGACAAAGGGACATCCCCATGACTCTCATCGAGTCAAGTTGGACTCCTGAACCTACATTTGGTTCAGTCGACAAAGGGACATCCCCATGACTCTTGTCGAGTCAAGTTGGACTCCTGAACCTACATTTGGTTCAGTCGATAAAGGGACATTCCCCATGACTCTTGTCGAGTCAAGTAGAACTCCTGAACCTACATTTGGTTCAGTCGACAAAAGGACATTCCCCATGACTCTTGTCAAGTCAAGTTGGACTCCTGAACCTACATTCGGTTTAGTCGACAAAGGGACATTCCCAATGACTCTTGTCGAGTCAAGTTAGACTCCTGAACCTACATTTGGTTCAGTCGACAAGGGGACATTCCCCATGACTCTTGTCGAGTCAAGTAGAACTCCTGAACCTACATTTGGTTCAGTCGACAAAGGGACATTCCACATGACTCTTGTCAAGTCAAGTTGGACTCCTGAACCTACATTCGGTTCAGTCGACAAAGGGACATTCCCCATGACTCTTGTCGAGTCAAGTTGGACTCCTGAACCTACATTTGGTTCAGTCGACAAAGGGACATTCCCCATTACTCTTGTCGAGACGATTGTATTCCTGAATCAGCACTCAGTTCAATCGACCAAGGGACATTCCCTATGACTCTTGTAGAGTCAAAATGTACTCCTGAACCAACATTCGGTTCAGTTGACCAAGGGACAATCCCCATGACTCTTGTCGAGTCAAATATAACTCCTGAACCAACATTTGGTTCAGTCGACCGAATGAACATTTCCCACGAGTCAAGTCGAATCAAAGTCTAAAACTAAAACCTCCTCAGATCAGGTGATGCATGCGATATATTCCAGAACCACGTTTTACACATACTCTTATAAAGGTTCTTATCACATGCTTTTATGATTAATGTCATACGGCGCAAATGTATATACTCTCTAAGACAAAAAATTTTTGACTTAGAGAGTAAGGGACAAACTGTATGGACCAAACTTGGGCCAAGGGTAAAATCGTCGAACCCCAAGGTAAAACCCAATAAAACCCTTATTCCACTGGCAGAAAATTGATTCACACATAAAGCCAAATCTATACCAAACATTTCCCACTTACCCTAATCATAATCGAACTACTCCACTTTGTTCACTAAATAAAAGATATCTTAGCACATTGTGGGACTTATGCCAGCTGCAAAATTCACTCACCTTCAACTATAAATTGCAACAAAATATGAGAAAGAGGGCAGTTCACTCTGACAAGCTTCTCTTCTCTAACATAAGCTTTCAGAGCTTCATATTTCCTAAACACTCTCTTCCGCCCTCACGGCCACCTAAAGAAGGTCAAGGTAATAGCAAACCTTGCTTTCATAGTTAACATATTTACTGTTCATTTCATACAACTGACTTGGGCGTCGGAGTGTCTCCGGTACCTACCACACCGGTAGGCAGTCTACTCCCACTCATTCTTCTTTGTTTTGCAGGATCGTTAGTGCCCCTATTTCCAAATTCTGATTGTGGACCTCGGCCGAATTCCAGCATCCACAATCACCAACTAGAAACACCGATTTCCTGTGAATTCTGATGTCAATGCTTGAGTTTTTCAATATGCCCTGAAGCATTAAATCTCCAGCCGATGCGTAGAACATTTCATGACCAGCTAAATTATTTCGGATCAATGCTGAAACAACATAAAATGATTTGACAGCTTCTTCTACAAAACTGGATTTAATCATCTTCATCCCAGAAGCAGGACAAGGTTGAAGAATTGGTCCAACCAGAAATATATTATATATATATATATATATATATATATTATATATATATATATAATATATATATATATATATATATATATATATATATATATATATATACACCTTCTTTTAAAAAAAAATAGCAATTGAAACTTCTTTATGTTTTCTTGTGGCAAATTGATTGTAAAGGGATACGAAACTTGGCTTTTGACACTCACCTGCAGAATCAGATAGAGCCTACCAACTGTTCGAGAAAATGCCACAAAGGCTTCGATTTTTTTTTAATTTGAAAATGAATCAAACACACCGATCCATTAGGCTTAACGCTCTTCTCTACTTAGCGTTCTTCACATTCACCCTCCAATCTCTCACAATTCATTTACTTTCTTCCTCAACAGATTCTTTTGTTTTCTGTTGCTGCTCCTAGTCGAAGTACACACTGGACTCACCCTACGAGTCAAACCTCAATTCCCTACTAACATCCTTACTCAATACAACCATGTACTCCTACAACAACTTCACCGTCCTGGGTTCCAGTCCCCAAGTAGTCTACGGACTCTACCAATACCGAGGCGACCACTCATTGAGTCGAGGAAAAGACTGTTGTTTTTAGGAAATGTGGGTCGTCTGTTGGGTATGAGCCAGATGTTATGGGCCGTCGAGGTGCTGTGTTGCAAGGCCTGGTGATGGCTGGTGGGTTCGACAAGGTTGGTGGGGACACCTAATCGATTATCATACATCGAAACGCGTTAGCCATCGAAGCGTCTGTGTCTCGAAGCTTGAATTTACTGTAGTCGTCTTTGAGTTTGTGGATTTTAACCTTGGGAAATCACTAGTACGACACTCCATCCATCTTAGGTCTCTTTTGCTCCTTCATTGATTGACGACACCGATTTTTTTTTAAAACTGTGTGTAGTTACCCAGGCGATGTGGGAATTTAATGACCTTAAAGGTTATGTCGTCTCGAGCTTCTTCATACGGCTCGTGAGTGGTCCAATCTTCCTTCTCCGGGCTACTTCAGAGGTTTTGGTGCCGACTTTTTTTTCTCTCATGGGTGACGGTCAGCCAATTGGGCGCTACCAAGGTTATTTGTGATGGAGTGTGGGTTCTTCACCTTTGGGCATTATTGTTGTGTGGGTCTATTGTCGCATGGGTAATAGGTTTGGTGATAGAGTGGGGAATTGGTTTGGTAATAGGTTTCCTTCGAGCGGAGTACTCTCTTTAAGAATGAGTCTACTGCCTCACAATGAAGTGAGACACTCACCCCACAATGGATCTTCACAAGTGTTAACTAGAGTGTCCTTACTGAGTCCAGTCTACATCCTTGCAATGTTGAGTGGGATAGAATCCTCATGATGTGTATTCATTTGAAGCATTTTCCTTGAGCCGAGACCACATCCTCGTAGTGCCGGGTGGAATGCCAACTTGTTGTATCTTCATTTAGAGCATCACTCTTAAGCCGAGACTACATCTTTATAGTGTAGTGTGTTTTTTTCTGCCTCTAGATAGTAGTTTTTTTTATTGTTGTGTGTGATGGAACCTCAACCATCTAGTTAGGACTTCTCTTATCTCATGTCAAATGAGATTTTGAACAAGTGACAAGACTCATATGTGTAGTGTCGAATGGAATCTCAAGCAAGAGACAAGCAATATATATAGTAATGCTAATTGGGACATCTGCAACAACATATTGATGTCGAGTGGAAGATCTCTAACAAGTCATATGTCCGATATTTGGAATGTCGACTATGCCACCCATAACAATTACCCAGTTTTAAATTATAGTGTCGACTGGGACACCCACGACAAATCCCGTACTATAACACCAATTCTAAGTCTAATGTCTTACTAGTGTCGACTGGGAGATTCTTAAAAAGTGCAAGTTATACCTGGTAAAGTTGATTGGGAGGTTGAAGAGATTTTCTCCAATTGCTTCTGGAGGGTTGTGTTGGAGCTTCGAATGGCTTGATTCTCTTATTCTAAGGTGCGTAATAGTTCTTGGAGTATGGCCAGCTGCGTGGTAACACGATCTGACGTTTGCTCACTGCTAGATGTCATAGTTAGCTGTGTTTTAGGAATCGTAGACTGAGAGATCTTTGTCTGCTATGAATCGTTAAGGCCCCACGGTGGGTGCCAAACTGTCGATGCTGGTTTTCGGCCGAGGTCCACAATCAGAATTTGTAGGTTGGGGGCACTAGCGATCCTGCAAGACAAAGGTAGAGTGAGCGGGAGTAGACTACCCACCAGTGTGGTGGGTGCCGGGGCACTCCGACACTCTCAAGTTAGTAAAAATGGATAATGAGGTGCAAAAAGTCGTAGGAAGAGGAACTAGGTCAGATGTTACCTTGATCCTCGTAGGATGCCGTGAGGGCGGTAGGTATGAGGTGTGGTGAGCTTGAGGGTGTCCCAAAGTTGTGAGTAGGAGAGCTAGAAGTTCAGATTCCTCTTCTCATGGAATCTCATTTCCTCTATATACATGCCCCAATAACATGTGCATTTATTGCCATTTGATTGCTCGTCCGTTGGGTCATGATAACGGTCGACTTCATGAGATGCAATTACTGCATTTTGCCTGTTGTAGGCTGGAACGGATGGGTTATGAATGGTTTTTATGAGCCAATGCGTTATGTGGACTGGCGTGGGGTGATTATGGTTTAGACACGTGGTATTTCACTAGGCCTGGCCTTGTGAATCTCTGAGCCTCTATACACTTAAACCCTTGGGGCTTCCTTTTGAAGTTGAAACTTGGGCCTGGGTCTTGTGTTGGGGAGTCTGTGATGCATTCATTAATGGTCCTGAAACTAAATGACGAAATTGTCCTTGGACCAAATTTGGCCCGTACAATGACATACTCACAAAGTATTTCTTTACTCCCAAGTATAAGAGTGTCGAAGTAATGAAATAACCTAATAAGTCCGAGGTCAATCCACATAGTATATATTTAGTAAAATAAAATAATAATTCGAGTGACAAAAAAATACTGAATTATTTGAAGTGGTGATCAATTTTAAATTGAACTACAATAATAAATTAGAATGTTGGGGTTAAGGTATCCATTCTTAATACTTCAAATATAGAGAAATCTTACTTTTTATAATATATAAATTGTCATTATTACTCAGTTAATTTACTTCATGAATTAATTATGTCAAAACATATAAAACAACCATAATGGCGGTGATAACAAGTCCGGTTAGGTACTCAATTATGCAAATAAATAAAATCAGCCATAAAGACGGTAATAAATTTTGTCAATAATTAATCAAGATTTAAATTAGTATCTCATATAGTATGTGGTAAAGTATTAATTGTGCCAACCAAGATTTGATTGATTACAGAGAATCAAGACACCCACAAATATAAGAGTAGATTAAATATAGTCTTCAGATTACAATTCATATATTATGATATAAGTAAGATTAATTTATATTCTCATATTTAGAGTTTCACAATTTACTCCAGCATAATAGAATTAGCTACTCATGATTTGAATAAAAAATTGCATAATTTTATTTTTGAAAGAAAAAATTATAAGAAAAATAAAACACACAAGACATTTCTTCCAAATTCTTCAAGAGAGAAAATGAAAGAAGCATGAATAAAATAAGAGGTGTTTGGGCCAAAATTGACCCAAGGGCAAAAACGACATCTCACGACGAAGCCAAAAGCCCATCAACCGATTGAGCCCATACCTAAAGATGTTATGCATATCAACGGACACCAGTTACAAAGCTAATATAAAAGAAACAGACACATAAATGTAGCCATTAAGATCGAGAGTTATGGGAAGAAGATGAGATCTTCAGTTATCTATCATGAAATATCTGAATTAAACCCTCAATAAAGTCGACTCCAACGGCAGATTCACGGGGAGAAGCCTATAAAAGAAGAAAGGAAAGACAAGAAAGGGGATCGAAAAGCATTAGACACCGAATCTAGACATTTCTACGATTGACCGCCCTCACGGCCCATAAACCTAGATTAAGGTATATATCAGACCTTAATTTATTTATCTTACTTCATCACTACATAGGCTAACTTGAGCGTCGGAGTGCACACGGTCCCCACCACACCGGTGGGCAGATCACTCCTTATTCGCTTTATTTATTTTGCAGGATTCAATCGCGCCCTACAGAAAGAAAATCTCGATTGTGGCCTTGATCTAAATCTGCGTCCACAATTTGGCGCCCACCGTGGGGCTCGACAATCGAATCGCGCAGAAGTAAAGCATTCAATCAGACCAATCAAGAATGGCCTCAAACAACGAACAAATGCTGCCGGACCAATTGGCGACACAACTAGCCACACTCCAAGAACGACTCAAAGTTCTTGAAGAAGAAAATTCGACGGTGCGAATTTCGAATGAAAGTTTACGGCAAAGGCTGGATCACCTGTCATCCGACCCACAACATCACCTCCAAGGCCAGACCAGCAGTGGAGGTAACCAAAGCAATCCAATTGTTCCCCCTATATATCAGGCGAGCCAGAAAGCAACCAGCCTCCAGCTACTCTACCTATGGATCAGACCCACTAATGGCCAATTCAATCAGGAGGGAGATGGTGGAATTCAAAGAAGCAATTTTGTCAAGACTACCAGGAGTGAAACTTCCGATTAGGAAAAGCAGGGCCGGGGCAATTTCAGACACACCATTCGACGAATCAATTGTAGCAGTTGAATTGCCGCGAAAATTCAGCCCACCAGAAATGAAGCAATATGATGGGACTACAGATCCTGACGACCATGTTATTCACTATAAATTTAAAATGATGTCAACCGGCTTATCCCCGAGCCAATGGGAAGCAGGAATGTGCAGGTGTTTTGGGGAAACTCTGGCTGGGCCAGCTTTAACATGGTTTATCAATCTCCCATGCAGATCTATTAAGTCGTATCAGGAATTGGCGGACAAGTTCGTACAACACTTTGCGAGTTCGTGCAAGCTGGAGAAGACAACAGACGACCTTAACTCAATTCAACAAAGGAAGGGAGAGTCACTACTACGAAGCTACGTTGCCCGGTTTAACCGCGAACGGATACCATTCCCGATCTCCATCACCCCACGGCGGTCGAGGCATTCAGGAATGGTCTTCTTTATGATAATTGTCTTTATAAGAAATTGACAAAATTCAGATGCTGCACGATGGACCAGGTAATGGCAAGAGCTCAAGTAGAGATCAGGTGGGAAGAGGATAAAAGGAATAAGAAAAAAGTAGATGAAACCAATTCACGAGTAGACAGAAGGCATACTACTTTCAAACGACCTAGATCAGATTTCCCCTCCTCA